>JAJONR010002146.1:0-89681 GCA_029582245.1 Solanum etuberosum
TGTCTTTGGAATATCACATTCCCTTACTTTCAACTGATGGTAGCCTGATCTGAGGTCTATCTTAGAAAAACAAGTGGCACCCTAAAGCTGATCGAAAAGATCATCAATTCTCGGAAGAGGATACTTATTCTTGATAGTAACCTTATTCAACTGATGGTAATCTATACACATTCTAAGAGAACCATCTTTCTTTCTCATAAATAAGAACGGAGCACCCCAAGGTGAGACACTTGGTCGAATGAAACCTTTCTCTAGGAGATCTTTCAACTGCTCTTTTAACTCCTTCAACTCTGCTGGTGCCATTCTATATGGAATAATAGATATAGGACGAGTATTAGGAAGAATATCTATACCGAAGTCTATTTCTCTCTTAGGAGGGACTTCAGGAAGATCATCTCGAAAGACTTCTAGATACTCACTAACAACTGAAACTTACTGAATAGGATGTATCTCAACATTGAGTCATTAACTTGGACTAAGTGATAGAAACACCCCTTGGAAACTAACTTCCTCACCTTAAGGTACGTAATAAAATAATCCTTAGGAACTGCTGAACTACTCTTCCACTCTATAACTGGTTCATTGGAACTTGGAACTTGACTACTCGAGTTCTATAATCTATTGATGCATAACAGGCATGAAGCCAGTCCATAACTAGAATGACATCAAAATCTACCATGTCTAACTCAACTAAGTCAGCCATGGTGCTCTTGTGATTGACGGAAATTGTACAATCATGATAGACTCTCTCTGCTAGAATAGACTCACCTACAGGTGTAGAAACACTGAATGGCTCAAGAAGTTGCTCAGGAAGAACATCAAAATTCATCGCAACATAAGGAGTTACAAAAGATAAACTCGCCCCTGGATCTAGCAAAGCATAAACATCAAAGTTAAAGACTTGGACCATACTAGTGACAACATCTGGCGAATCCTCTTGCTCTTGGCGACTAGTGATAGCATAAAGAAGGTTTGCTCCTCCGCCTGCCCCTGAAGTAGCTCCTTTAGATGCAGCTCTGTCTGGTGGAGCAACTAAAGAAGACTGGGCTATATTGCCCCATTACCATTACCCTGCCTGTTCTTAGGACACTCTCTCATGAAATGATCGTTCTGACCACACTTGAAACAACTAGTGGAGCCATCACGACATACCCCTGAGTGGGTCCTACCACACTTAGCACATGCAGGAGTCTTAGTACCCCCTTGTGCCATACTACCTTGAGAAAGTGCAGGTGTAGCTCTGAAATTCTGGGAGTTCTGACTATTGTACTCACCTTTGTTCCTTGGTGCAGGTGCATTAGCAGATGATGGAGCAGGTCCCTTCTGTTTTTGTTGGAAAGATGATCGGTTGGTATTACTCTTCTGCTGCCCGGACTAATTCCCTATCTTAGCTCTCTTATTTTGAAACTCCTCTTTGTCTTTTAGCTTCTCTTCCTCAACCCATTGCACATGGATCATCAGCCTTGTTATGTACATATCTCCTATCAGCATAGCTGCCCTGCCTTCCCTACTAGATAGATGAGACAACCCAACAACAAACAAGCTCATCCTACTTCTCATGTCAGCAACCATTTTCGGAGCATAGCGGGAAAGTTGTGTGAACTTCAGACTGTACTCATGAACACTCATAGATTCCTGCTTAAGAGTAAGGAATTCTTATACATTTACTTCTCGTAGCTCACGGAGAAAGAAACGCCCCATGAAAGCCTCCTCAAACAAAGCCCAATTCACAAGTGGTGCACCCTAAACTCTATTCTTTTTCCACTGATCAAACCAGATTCTAGCGACATCATTCATTTGGTATGCAACTAGTTCCACCCTCTCAGCATCAGCAACATGCATAATCTCAAAGACTTTCTGAAGCTCTTCAACAAAGTTTTATGGATCCTCTGTGACACTTGAACCAGTGAAGCTTGGAGGATTCATCCTTAGGAACTCACGGACCCTCGAAGTATTAGCCACTTCCTGTCGAACTCCTCTCTGTTGTCCAACTTGATTTGTCACTGCTTGACTTAACATCCAGATAGCCTCACAGAACTCAGCATTTGTGACCTCTCCTTGGGGTTGCACTTCTGGTGCATTAGGTACCCCTTGTTCCTCAACATTCCTTCTAGCCGGACGACCTCAGACAACTCTTCATGGAGGTATGATCTGAAAGACATGCGCAAGCACGAGTTATAAAGAAACTTTTATAGAGATACATTTTATCGCACGAAATGAGTATGAAAGAAGTGAGATAGTTCCTAAAATGTTGCAGCCTCCTAATTATAGATGTGGCACGCTTCACACCGATAACTAGGACTCTACAGACACGACTTCATAGATTCCCTAGGACTCTTGAACTTTATGCTCTGATACCAAGTTTTTCATGCCCCGAGTCTACACCCTGGGCGGGATTTGCATGCAAGAACCATTGCTGGCCCCAAGAGAACCCTTGGCATGGCTTACTACTCAGCGGAAGACATACTCATGATAAGATACTCTAAAAAGTAAACTGAACTGCTCAATAGATAACTTAGAATGTATTAAATAACATTTAACTTAGCTAGAGTGGCAAGACAAGATTCAACATAAGCCAATAACAAGGTAGTGCCAAATGAACTAACTAACTGTCTATCTATGAAGCCTCCAAAACTGGAAGGGATGTCGGGAAAAGACCCTCGATCATCCTAACAACTGAAAACTACTAAAGCAATGTAAATAGGGATCGTCCAGAAAGCAAGGAGGCTCACCATAAGACTCTGAATGCTCAACTGGATCAATGAAGTGCTGGATGCTGATCCTCGTTACCTGTATCTGCATCATAACAACGATGCAAGCCAAATGACGTCAGTACATTGAATGTACGAGCATGCGAGGGGAATACTAAAATAAGACATAAGCTTGAAAGGAACTAAAAGAACATACCTGGCTCAACTCAACTTAACTTAACTCATTTCAATATAAAGTAATAATATGGATAGAATATAAAGAAAAGCTTTTAAAACATGGATAATAACTCTGTGTATTTAGAAATACAATAATAACTCTGTATGTATGCAAAGATACAATATAAACTCTGTTTGTGTATAAAAATACAAATAACTATGTGTATATAAGAATACAAATAATAACTGTGGGAGTTTCTGTAATCGACAACATCACTTAAGAGCTATGTGATGATACAACATTTTACCTCACACTGCCAGGGCCGTCCTATACCTTGCCAAGGGCATAGAACCTAACTACTAAGTGGATCCACTAGTCTATGCTAAAAATCACTAAGGAATAATCTAAAAAGTATGACCCTTTTCAACCCATGGCTACATGGTTTATGGAGGCTGTGAGTTGTTTCAGCTCTCCCCCATATCGGTGCTCAATACTACTCCCAAAATATACTAGCTCATATGTTTAGAAACATAAATTCTTTCTGTGGTTTGAGATAATTGCTCAAAAACTTAGCTCAAAGGCTCTCTTGGAAATCAAAGTTTCCTCTCTTGCTTAATTGTGAAAGCATTTACTCTTGACTGAAAAACTAGCTCAAAGACTCTGTTGGAAATCAGTGTTTCCTTTCTTATTTAAATGTGAAAATATTTAATATTTGGGAATACATAGTCCCAATATACTCTTTTGAAGAAAATGAACACCAATCTTTACTCTTTACTCAACTCAAAACTTAAGTCTTAAAACAAAGTCAAAACGTTTGTAAAAGACTTTTGGAAACTCTATGAACTTCTCTTGACTTGACTCTTAACTTTCCTTGAATTAATTATGGATTCAAGGTTCATGATCTCATGGTATGGATGATTTCATGTTGTTTAAACGTACCTTAGAGTGTAGAAATCGACTATAAAACATAGGTACATTTCAAGTGAACTCGTACGGAAAGAAGTGGGAAAAGGTAGAGAACCTCGCGTCCTTGGCACTCTAAGTGGCGTGGGGAGCCAGAGCTTAAACTTTAGAACTGGGGATGGGGCGCACTGGCTGGCGCGGCGCCCAAGAGCCCAAACTACAGAACACAAAGTGGGGCGATGTGGCTGGCGCGGTGCCCCACCCCTTTCCCCAGAATTTCCCCAATATTTCTTGCTTATTTTTCAACTCTAAACTATCTAGATTCAATTGGTTATTTTCCCAAAAACTTAGGTTCAACTACATAACCAAAGTATGCAAGAATCTACTCAAAACGACATCTAATTTCATGAATTTAAATCAAGAACTTCTCAACAACTTCAACAATCAAGAACTCAATATCTATACTTTCAAGAACCAAATATCGTTGAATAAAATTATGATTGGCGTGTGGGTGAACTAACCCAATGTTATGTGATCTCACATACATCGTAGGGATCAACCCTTGGCGAAATCCACAAGTAAATCTTCAAGAACTGGGCGATTCCTTGCTTCTTCTTCTTTTTTCTCCTCTTCTTTTCTCTTCTCTCAAAACCGTAAATCATTTTCAATAGAGTAAACTGAATCCAATCAGTTTAGACCCCAACTTAATTACCAAAAATGAAATTAAATAATAGGGTAGTGAAAAGACCAAAGTACCCTTCTAAAATCCGGTTTTGACTTTCCTTATCTTGACAGCCGAACTTCAAATGGGCATATCTCCCTCATACGAACTCGAAAATGGAAAAACTCGGTGACTTTTGAAAGATAATTCAAAGATATTTCCTACGGTATCTTGTAGCAAACCTAACCCATCCGGAGCTAGGAGTTATGACCGTTTGAATGTGACCCAAAACTCAAACTTAACTTAACTTTATCAAACTTTCCAAATTTGATTATTTCCAAAAACGGTTTCTTTCTAATTCTTGTTCTTTCAAATAACGGGGTGTTACAGTAGGGTGTGGTGCTTCCTCTCCTTCCACTCATGGCTAGTTAGTAATCATTTGATTGTTCGAGGTTGAAGATGTGGTGAGTCCTCATGTTCTAAGGACCATTTCATATACATTATGTTTTCCTTATGTTTTAATTTCAGATGTTGTACGTGGTGTATAATTTATATTTCAACCATTTCTTTTGATGTATTAGATTTCTTGATTTTATGTTAAACTCTTCTATTCATATGAGATTTCCTACTTTTATTTATTTTATATGCATTTCAAGTGACTTGTGTTGGGCCTCTTGAAGTCTTATATGCCATGTCACGTCTAGGGTGTACTTTGGGTCGTGAAAAACTTGGTATTCAGAGCACAAGGTTTTAAAAAAGGTCCTAGGATGTCTGACAGTCTGACTAGCCGTGTTGAGTAGAGTCTTGTTCATGAGTGTGAAGTGCGCCACATTTATGAATAGCAGGCTACAAAATGTTTAGAAAACTTCACTTCTTTCATTACTCTAAAGTCGTGCAATAGAGTTTATCTCTATAAACATCCTTATCCTAAATCGTGTTCGATCCTTTTTAAGATATGACCCCTCGAAGAGCTTACGTGAGAAGAAATATGGGTGAGAGTGGAGCCCGAGGTTCCTCAAGTACCGACTGATCCTTTGGCCGAGGAAGTGAGTCATGTAAAATTTAGAGTCATTTTCCAAGTGTTGGCTCAAGCTATGACAATGCAAGCTAATAGAGAGGCCATTGCTCCCATGAAGCCAAATGTGGGTGCGACGAGAGCAAGAGTAAGGGACTTCACTAGGATGAATCCTCCAGATTTCCATGGTTCTAAGGTTGATGAGGATCATCAAGAGTTCATTGATGAGGTTTACAAGATTGTGGGAATTATGGGATTGTCTATGGTTGAAAAGGCGGAGTTGGCTTCTTATTAACTCAAGAGTGTTTCTCAAGTGTGGTTTGAACAATGGAAAAGTGAGAGGGCTATTGATGCGGGTCCTCATGATTGGGAGAAATTTAAGGGAGATTTTCTTGATCTTTTCTGTCCTCTTTAGATGAGAGAAGCAAACATGCTTGAGTTCATTAATCTTCTTCAAGTTAATATGAGTGTGAAAAAGCATTCTTTTAAGTTTACTCAATTGGCTAAGTATGCTCCTAATATGGTTGCCGACTCTAGGACAAGGATGAGTAAGTTTGTGTCGGGTGTTTTTTACTTGGTTGTCAGTGTCGTACCATCATGTTTATTAAGGAGATGAATATCTCTAGTTTGATGATAGATTTCCAACAAATTAAGGAGGAAAAGCTCAAGGATAGGGGAAAAGAGTCCAAGAGGGCAAGGACCGGTGATGGTAACTTTTCTCATTCTAGATTTGGTGGACATGTACGTCCTCAATTTTTGAAAATGTATTATGGTCAAGGTTCTTCCAATGCTCCGACCTCAAAAATTAGGAAGACTAATGGAAGGGAGCAAGAACAACCTAATCTTGAAACAAAACTTCAAAGTAAAGAGCGAGAGCAAGGAAGCAGTAAACAAACTTAAGTTTTAAAACATTAGAACATATAACTAAAATAAGTAGAGAAAGTATGTACTTACAAAAGAGTTTATTGATTAGGGAAAGAGAGAGAACATGGATGATGGGAAAAGACAGGGGGAAATGATGGGAAATGTAGAGAGGTTTTTAAAGTCTTAAGATTTTAAATGCCCTCTGCTATACAAGTTGAAAGCCTTAAATAGGCTCCAAAAGTGCTGACTAATCTAACATATTATTCTATCTATTTTACATGTGTGTATGCACTAATACACCCTACATTCTTACACATAGCTAATAACCATTACACATAATTGATAATGATCAGACGTGGCTAATAGTTATGCCACATAGCTGGAAAACATGTACACGTAGCTGAATCTGCTGCATGTATATTTGTTGAATATTTCAACATGGTGTTTCCCATGTTATCTACTATTTTTCTGCACCTTTGTCCTTTTGTGGCGGTTCCACCTGTTTGTTTAATTGTTGACATATGCTCGCACTTTCTATTCTTTAATGAAGGATATACATATCCTTATTACTTTTCTCACTAGTATGTGAGGATGCAGTATCTAATAACTCCACTATATTCTCATGATTGACATTTTTATTGAGGCTTGATAAGACTTCTTTGAGTCTTCTTTTCAATTCTTCTTTTGAAACGTTAGATTTCTTCCTTGATAAAGTGTCGACAACTAACTTGTTGTTGTGATGTTTCGGGGTCCATCCTTTAATTCTTATAGTTTTTCTAAGATATTTGATCCTTTCAAACACATGAATGTCGAAGGACCAACTAATAATATAAGTGATTCTTCTCGAAATAAAGAACTTACAGCATTTAATATTTTCCAGAAGTGTAGAGATATTCTGCTCTATCGGAAACTTTTCAAACTACATTTAAAACTGTGGTGACAATACCGGTTTATTTCCTCTAAATTGGCTCCACCATTCGTAAAACCATCGGGGAATTACTGCATTTTTAATTCTTCTGAATATTTAACAAACAATGTATGGGTAATTGGCCTAATATACATAAAATTGTACCAAACCGTCTTGTAATCATACCAATTATATGTCTGGGGTTGATAGGATTTAGACAGGGGAATGGGGGTATGTAGATGATCTACAAACCACTCAAAAGGACTTAATATTCTTTTAATCATAAATCTTAAAAATTGAATACTGTCTGGATCATTGTTATCTGCTAATTTATGCTGAATCTTTACTTAATCAATATCTGTTAATATAAATTCGTAATACCTTCGAGTTTTTAGTGGATATTCAGTTTCCACATAATTCTGATTAGTGTAATATGGTTTCAAAAGGTTTGGTATTCAAAAATATTTCATATTCCTTATCAAGAGCCATATTTGCAATGCCTGTAAAACTATTATCGGAAAATAATTTTTATTTGATATAGTAACTTTGTCTTTATTCTTCGCCGGAGTAGTTGGAACAACCACATACGAGTATGTTTCTGGGGGCTTCATTTTATAACTATCTTTAATTTGGACAGAAATACCTGTTGATGAAGGATTATCTTGAAAACTTGGTTTATGGGTTTATTTAATGATACAGGGATGTTGGGTTTCGGCAGGGATGGAAATTTTGCTAGAACTGACTAGTGATTCTCTAATTTTTTATCACCCTTTTTAAAGGGATTTTTCATTTTATCCTCGGGTTTGAAGGGTTGAAGTGAGAACCTCGGGGGTCTTATTCCCGGTACTCTTGGTCTCATTATTTTCTTGTAAAAATTCACTTGTCAAAAAACTGGAGAGAGAATTATTTTCTCCTTTTATATATATTCTATTTCAAAATCAAAGCTGGATAATAAAGCTTGCCATTTGGTAAATATTTGTTTAGAAATTATATTTTTGACATTTTTTTGCAAAACATCTTTGGCTGCTTGGCAGTTAACTGTTAAAAAAAATTCTTTATTTATTAAATCATCTTGAAATTTGGTAATACATAGTACTGTAGCCAAAATTTCTTTTTAATGGTACTATAATTCTCTTGAGTATCATTCTAGATACCTGAAGTGAAACTAATTGTTTAGCGGACCTAAGGAAATCCTTTTTTTAAGTATGCCTCCGTATCCTATGTCTGAGGCGTCAGTTTCTACGACCATAAGGGCCACTGGATGTGGTATACCTAGACATGCAAGTTTCTGAACTATTAATTTAATTTTTTTGTTTCGTTTAGTGTACTCTATTCCCCATGGCAGTGGATTCTTTTTAAGAGACTGATAAAGAGGCCTATAAACCTGTCTAATATTAGGAGTAAAATCATCAACATAATTGAGACTTCCTAAGAATATGTTGATTTATCAATTGATTCATCCAGAAATTTAGACGAGAACTCTTGAGCTGTACAAATGGGTTTGTAAGTTCATTGAGTAAATCATGGCCAAGGAATCTACTAGCGGTCTGAAATAATTTTATCTTTTTAGCACTCACTACTAATCCATTTTGTTTAACAACCTTTAAAAAGGCGTGGAGTTGTTTATAGTGTTGATCAATATCCTCAGAATATATTAAGACATTATCTATATAGACTATATAAATATGACTAAATTGATTAAATATATTATTCATGATATTTTGAAATTCAGACAGAGCATTTTTTAGTCCAAAATACATTACATTCCATTCGTATTGTACAGAAAGGACATTGAAGGTTGTTTTATATTTATTTTTTTGGCGATTTGTATCTTCCAAAATGCTGATTTCATATCAAACTTGCTATAAATATTGGATTTATAAGTGCTTTTAAAATCATGTTTGTTAGGTATGGGGTACCTAATCCATTTTGATACTTTATTAAGAGGCTTATAATTGATAACTAATCTTGGGACACTTATTTCTTTTTCGACACTATTATTAACATAAAAGGCCGAACAACTCTAGGTGATTTAGATGGTCGAATAATTTTTTTAGCAAGTAAATCATTACTTTAATTCTTACAATATTCCATTAATTCAACGTTTATTTTAATGAGTCTCGCCTTAGTGGGTATAACTCTTTCGTCAAATCCCTCAATATTAGGTAATTCAACAACTTGTTTTTCCTTTCCCAAAATGCATTAGGGAAATCTGAACAAACTTCTCACTCTATATCTTCTTGTAAGCTTTTGATTTTAGCTTCCACCTCTGGAATTTTTAAACAGGATTCAATTTTTTTTATCTTGATGTCTTCTTTTAAATAGTTTATTTGTTCTGAAAGTAGATTTATTCTGAAGATACTTTTATCTTTTATATGGTCACTTTCTACTCTTGATATACTATTTAAATAGGGGAAAATTATCTTTTTTCCTAAGATAGTGGTGTGAATCCCATCCAATTTAGCAGTATATGGAGTGCCTAATATTATTACTTCATTTATGTCTTTAGTTATTACAAAATCATTGATAAAAGAAATTCCTTCATTGCATATGTGCCCCTTTTGGAGCTTATAATTTATTTTAAGTCTTTCTCCTGTTGCGGAGAATAATCGTATAGTTCGTTTTTCAAGATTGGATGATTCCTTCAATGATGCAATTTGATCTGTACCTGTATCTAATAATGCAATTTTATGGATGATATAATTTTTATTTATAACTAAAGTAATGGGCAAATGATAGCTCTGTGCCTTAACTATTGCGATAGTATTAACTCTTGACTTTGCCGCTAGAGGTGTTTTTAAAGATTCTATTTCTGATTGTGAATTTAGTTCTTGGGTAGGTGTTATATTATTTAATGATTCTACTTCAAAAGTGTTAAGTCTTTATTAAATTTCTTTCTTCACATGTACTAACTCTGTTTGAAGATCTTGTAGTGTTGTTTCAGAATTTTGTTCTTTAAATTTATTTACTACATTCTTCAAATTAAAAGGTTTAACAGTATTATTATCAGATTGTTGATTAAGAATTATATCTTTTAATGCTATTAAATATTTTTTCTTATAATTCGGATCTTCGATATGATCAATCATATAAAAAAAAACTTCTTTACAGTTACTGGTAATGATATTGATGGAGTGGTCTTGGCATGTGCAAGTTGCACCATCACATCCATAGTCTGTTGAATTATTACTGCCTGAATTATATATCATATTAAGTTGGTCATCTTCACTAGTACTTCTTTTGTAAGAAGAACTAGTTGGATTTTCATCTTTTAGTTCTAACATATTTATCTTATCCTTATTTTTATTGGGGACCTGATAATCTCTAGCATGGTGTCCGGTTTTCCCACTGTTCCAACACGTATCAATGTTTCTTTTACTTTTATTATCTTGTTTGAACTTTCTAGATTTCTTTTTTGTAATAATAGGATTTTTCATGTTTATCCCTATAATATTTACATCGGTGTTTCATCTTTCTAGAAATTTTGTTTAAATGGGCTGTTAATTTGGTATATCCAAAGTCTTGAAAAAAATCTCCTATTTCGTTATATGATATTTTACTATCTTTTTCAATTGATTTTTAGGTTTAATATCTGTACATAATTCTAATACGGTAATATTTATAAAACTTATAAGGTCACCATAGGTTAATTGATTATAAGGAATTTTTTCCTCAAACCTATCTTTTAATTTTATCCTAACATTTTAAGCATATAGTGTTGGTAAACCACCAATAAATTTTTCCTTCCAATAGTCATGATTACTGTCAATTCGAATCATAACTTTTTTGAGGAAAATATCTTTATACCACCTAAAATCGTCTAAGTTCGGACAAGATAGATTAGATAATATTTCTAAACTTCTATCTTGAAGGAGTTGCGGTTCACCTATAAAATGTTTAACTATATTATAAATTAAGATGGTTGTGGAATCTTCTAAGATTTGATTTTCTATGGTTTACCCTGGATATTCATACTTAATAATTGGATTAATAGTTGTAGTATTTAATATACCTTGTCTATTATCTTTTGTGAGATAGTTATCCCACCATTTTTTTAATGTGCTGGTAAATCCGACTGTAATTTATATGACAACTTGTGTATCTAATAAATATTTCATTTTATATGCCGTAATGGCCATTCCTATTTCATGTAACTTATTATATATTTGATGTTCTGCGAGTCCATCAATATTCCATTAAGATATTTCTCTTTCAGAATGTGAAGTATGAGGTAAAAACTCATTTTCTTCATACTGCATATCCAGAAAAGAGGGTTTCTTATAATAATTCTTTTTAGTAGAATAACTAGAACCTAGTTTATTAATATCATTATCATTATTTTTGGATAAGGTATTAATAAGTTAATCATTAACAAATTTTAATTTATATTTTAATTATTTATTTATTATTTCTATAAGATCATCCGTGATTTCATGCATCTCTTGAAACCTGGAAATTTCTCCTTGGAAAATTCAGGTAGTTTAAATATTGGATGAGTTTCCAGTTTTTTATTTTTTCATTGTAGGAAAGACTTGGTTTATCCTTAAAAATTGATTTATTATCAGCTTCAAGAATTTTGTTTCGAGACTATAGATAGTTGTTGATGATTATAATTATTTTGATGTAGTATTATGTTTATATCTTTATTTGTGGGATCATCCTTTGTATCTACTATATCTATTTTAAAAGATGAGACAGTAACAATTCTACCATCTACGGGTAGACTAATCTCTTCTAAAGGAGGAATTTTAGATCCAACTACCTTATTATAAATAGTATACCATTTATTAACAATCATATGTAACGACTCCTTTTGGTCATATAATTTTACCGTGCATTAAAACCACTTAATTTTTTTTTATTACATTTTATTATTTTCATATCATTGAACCACTTATTTCTAAAGGTTAATCTTTCTTTTAAAGACTATCTTTGTATGTACCATTGTCTTTTAATATAATTTTCTGGATTAGTCCATATTTTATCTAAATATTTAAAATCTGGTTCAAAAGTTTTATCCGATCTTATCATGCCAATAGAATTCTTAATTTTTTTATTGGATTTTACCAAAGTAGTGTCATCTCTTATCATTTTATTATTTTTCATAGTAATCACTATTAAATATTCTAAATCTTTTACGGATGGTAGCTTAGACAAGAATAATTAAGATTTTGTATAGTATGAAGTATCTAGTGGAGAGAAGAACGTTATCCTTGGGCTTATATGTCAAGTCTCAAGATTACATCTGAATAATCAATAATTTGTGTAGTAATTACTATTACTTTTTCACTAACCTTCATTGATTTTATTCCTCTATGCTTGGTGACGGAAACATCCTCTGGGTCCGGCTCTACGACAGAAACAACCTGAGCTAATACAACAGAAAAGTACGGGCTTGCCAACGTCTAAACCATGATTAACCGGTTACCAAACTTGAAGAAATAAAATTAAGAACATAAGTGGAAGAATAATAACAACTAAAAAACTATGAACTTATTATATCGAAAGCAACCTAATTTCGACGCTGTTCACCCAAGGACAACGTAGGGACTTAGCCGCTCCTACTCATACCCTTAGGATCAATTGATTTACTTGTTAGATAATGATTTTATTAGATCGGCTATCTTTCCATGGGGTGCTCTGGTTTTGTTTGTTAGAAAGAAGGCTGGTTCGCTCCAAATATGTATTGACTATAAGCAATTGAACAAGTTCACAATAAAGATTAATTATCCTATTAAAAGGATTGATGACTTGTTTGATCAACTCCAAGGTGCAAGTTTCTTTTCAAAGATTGATCATCGATCGGGGTATCATCAATTGAGAGTAAGGGAAATTGACATTCCGAAGACAGCTTTTCTGACTCGGTTTTGTCACTATGAGTTTTTTGTGATGTCGTTTGGTTTAACTAAAGCCTAGAAGGATTTCATGGACCTGATGAATACAGTATTCAAGAAATATCTTGACATGTTCATAATTGTGTTTATTAATGATATTTTGATTTACTCTTGGAGTGGGGGTGAGCATGTTGAGCAATTAAGGATTGTGTTGCATATTATCAAAGATCTTCAATTATTTTCTAAGTTTAGCAAGTGTGAGTTTTGGTTGACGACCATTGCTTTCCTTTGCCATATTGTCTTCTGTGAAGATATTCAAGTTGATCCTAAGAATACCAAGGCAGTTAAGAACTGTCCTAGACCTTTATCCAGCTCAGATGTATGTTGTTTCTTGGGTTTGTCCTGTTACTATAGAAGGTTTGTGGAATGATTTTTCTCTATTGCTTCGCCTTTGAAAATGTTGACTCAAAAGAAGGTGAAATTTCTATGGTCGGAAGCTTGTGAGAAGAGTTTACAACAGTTGAAAGATAAAATCACTTCATCCCCTATTTTGACAATAACAAAAGGATCAGATGGTTATGTTTTTATTGTTATGCTTCAGGGATTGGTCTTGATGAAATATGGGAAAGTCGTTGCTTATGCTTCGAAGCAATTGAAGGTGCAGGAGAAGAATTATCTCACTCATGATTTGGTAACTACGACAATGTTTTTTTTTTAAAGATTTGGAGACATTACCTATATTGTATTAATGTGGATATGTTTACCAACCATAAGAGGTTGATATATGTGTTCACCCAAAAAAACTTTATTTTCGCCAAAGAAAATGGATCGAGTTATTGAAAGATTATGATATGAGTGTCCTTTACAATCTAGGTAAACCGAATATGGTGGATGATGCTATAAGTCGACTATCGATGGGTAGTGTTGCTCATGTTGAGGATGGTAAGAAAGAGCTAGTTGTTGATGTTCATAGGCTAACCCAATAAGATATTTGCTTGGTTGATTCCAATGAGGGTGGTGTGATTATTTAAAATGGTTCGAAATTGTCTCTTGTTGTGGATGTAAGGTTAATGTTACGACCTAAAGCACACGCTAGCTGTGAAATGGTGTATAAGACCCCTAGAGGCCCTGCACAAGCCACATGACATACATATACACAACATAATAGAGAGAAGCAAGGAATCTCATAAGAAGTAAAGAGTTTGACATTTGAAAGGGAAAGTCTAACATAGTCTCAACAAGTCATCTATTACATCAAAAGGGAGTGGTTGGGACATAACCCGTACACCACGTATAACATCCAACACATATAGGATAATAAACGAAATGAAGGAAACATAATCATTGGAGTATGATGACTCACCAAGTCTTCAACCTCTAAAGTGATCAACTAACCACGAACGGAGTGAGAGGAATCGTCACGTCCTATATTAGTGAAACAATGTAGGTAAAAGTATGCATTAATACATGAAATGTACTAAGTATGAGGGAAATGCAGTAAAATATTAAATATGATCAAAAGAGGAAATAATTGAAAACATGGTATGCATGACCAAGTAAAACAATTTAAGAAGAATCATAAATCATGAACATGGTCAATGCATATTAATATCATAAGAAAAGCTTCATAAAACATTTGTAAGCAACTTAGTTTATTTTGTGGGATATTAGATTTAACCGACAACAGACCGTGCGAGCTATAACATGGAATCCGATGTAACTCCCACGCCGAGAAGGGAGAGTCTACTTTCCAAGGTAGAACTCTGTATCATGTCATGGGATATATGTGGATCCACTAGCTAGACCATTTAAGGCAAAACTACGAGGGCATGTAATTTGGAACTAGAGGTTACTACTAGAGACTACCCTATTTGAGCCTCCACCTCAAAGTTCTCTCGGTGCTGAATTAAATCCCAAGAGAATAGTCATAAACATATTATCATCCATGGAAGAGCACAATTAATTTACTAATCCAATCTAATACATCATAGAGCAGTTCATTAAATCTTGAATCTAGACTAAGTGAGAAAACCTTTCACCAAGCTATGATCCCTTAATATACCAGAAAATCCTTTCACAATTTCATTGATTCTCTTCTTAATGCAGCCTAGATCATAGAACCTTCCATTTTATAAATCATGCATAAATTCATAAAAACACATTTGTAGAATAAAGCTTCTTCACATATTCATATAAATTAGGGTTCATTTTCAAAATCATGATCAATACATAAGTTCATGTGATTTCAGTTTGAAAACATGTAATTGAGTTAAAACAATCATCATAAGATCAAACTCAAGAAATTGAATCAATATAAATAGAACCCATGAAGAATTGAATGAAAACCTAATCAATTTGATTGAAATTGGATTGGAGAAAATTATGGGGCTCAATCGGTGAATGAAACCCATTGATGAAGCCATACATACCTTGATCTTGAAGCCCTAAGTAATTGATGGAGAAAGGAGATTTGAACTTGAAATAGGGGTAAAATGACATAGTATAGGCATTAAATGCATAGGAAAAGATCCAAATACCCTTTAAAAATAATTATCGGATAGCCCTATAGTTGTGACCTACTGTCCGTAGGAACTTCTACGACCCATCCTGATGAACCCTAGAACCACCTTCAGAAACCCAAATATTCCATAATTTCCCACGAGACCTTTCTACGGTCCATCAAATGTTCTATGATCTGTCGAATGGTCTATTGTCGGTAGACTTTATCCGTAGAACAAAAGTTTCACTCCAATATTTTAACAAGTCTGAACCTTTCTATGGGACCTTTCCACAGTCCATAGAACCCTCTACGATCCGTTATTTCCTTCCGCGGACTTGAGGTCCTAAATAAAATATTTCAATCAATCCTACGAGTTCCATTTACGACCTATCAAAACTCCTATGTAGGACTAGGCACTTTTCGGTTCAAACCAAAAAAATTGACCGAAGTAATTTTTTTAAAATTTCGGTTTTGGGTTTTCAGTTTGATTGGTCAGTTTCGGTTTATAATTTTAAATTTCAATTATTCGGTTCGGTTTTTGGATTTTGCAAAATTTAATTTGGTTAACCGAAAAATCAAATTTTAATTCAAGTTAAATTTTGTCTAATTTTTTTCTCTAATTAGCAAGCCCACAACCCACACAAAAGCCCACACCAAAACCCAAATTAAAATACCCAATCCAACCCAACTCCCTACCATAAACTCTGTCACATGCCCTAGAAGATACATCGACAATCTCCTCTCTTTCTTCTTCGACTCTCTCATCCTTTTCTTCTTCAACTCAGTCTTGCCGATAGCTGACGCCAACTAAGATTATCAATCATGCTTCAATATAAAAGTTTGAGATATTCACAAAAGTATTTTTCTTTTGACTTTCTTTTTCAATAATTTAAAGAAGTACATAGTAGTTTTTCTGTCTATGATTATTACTTATTTACTTTGTATTACTTCTTGATGGTGTAAGAGATACTCAAAGAAGTGATTATTTTACCTTTTTTTTGTTGCCCATTAAATGGTGTACTATAACAATTAAATGGTTTAGTGTAACAAAACAACAAAGAAAATATGGTGAAGATTTGAGGCTAGGAATTCTCTCAACAATACCTATATCCAAGAAGCCATGAATAAGTATAAATGATACTGACAAACTAAAAAATCAAACCGAAATTAACCGAACTAAATTTTTAAAAACTGAACTGAACCGGACTTATTTCAGTTTGGTTTCGGTTAATATTATTATCAAATCAAAAACTAAAAAATCGAACCGATTGAATACCCAGCCCTACTCCTATGGCTCATCCTGTCAAGTCACATATCCAATCTTCAGAAACTTAATTTTCCAAATCTCAACTCTAGGTGTTACGATTTCGTTCCTTCGGTCCGTAGGTCTGTCTCATAGACCACAACTTCATAAATTTTCTACATTTTTTCTTTCCTTTATGACTTTCCAACTTCTGAGGTCTTACAGTTAATCAGGATCTTGATCCAATTATGGTTGAATTGAAAATTTTGGTTTCTGAAAAAGACATTGAAACTTTCTCCCAAGGGGGAGATGGTATTCTTCATTACCAAGGTCGATTATGTGTTTCAAATGTTGATGAGTTGAGGGATCAGATTTTGGTGGAAGCAAACAATTCCTGATATTTTATTACTCAGGAGCGACCAAGATGTATGGTGATTAATGGGAAGTCAATCGGTGGAATGGGATGAATAAATACATCACAATTTTTTTGGCTAAGTGTCAAAAATGTCAACAAATGAAGCTTGACCATCAGAAACTGGGTAGTTTGGCTCAAGAAATTAGCATTTCTACTTGGAAATGGGAAGGTTTTACTATGTACTTCATTATAAATTTACCTGGTACTCATCATCAATTTGATTTGATTTGGGTCATTATGGACCAAATGACGAAGTCAACTCATTTTCTTCAGGTGAAGACTTCATTTTTAGTCGAGGACTATGCTAAGCTTTATATTTGGGAAATGGTAAGGTTCCATCGGGTGCCTTTATCCATTATCTCCGATCATGGTACTAAGTTTACATCTCAGTTTTGGAGGTCATTTCAAAAGGGTCTTGGTACTCAAGTAAAGCTTAGTATGGCTTTTAATCCTCAAACTAATGGGCAAGCCGAGCATACTATTCACACTTTGGAAGATATATTTAGAGCTTGTGTGATCGACTTTAAGATTAATTTGGATGATCATTTACCTTTGATTCAGTTTGCTTATAATAAAAGTTATCACTCAAGTATTCAAATGGCTCAATTTAAGGCTCTCTGTTGAAGGAGGTTAAGGTCTCCTATTTGTTGGTTTGAAGTAGGTGAGGTAACTTTGATAGGCCTGAGTTGGTGTATGAGACTACGGAGAAGGTTTGACATATTAGAGAAAGGTTCAAAATGGATCAAAGTCGACAGAAATCTTATGCTGATGTTAGAAGGAGAGAGCTTGAATTCGATGTTGATGATTGGGTTCACTTGAAAATCTCACTTATGAAGGGTATAATGAGAATTGGAATGAAATGGAAGCTTACTCCCTGATATGTGGGCACATATTAGATTTTGAGCCGTGTTGGCAAAGTGGCATGTTAATTAGAATTACCTTTTGAGTTGACATCGGTGCATCCGGTGTTCCATGTCTCTTTGTTGAAAAGTGTGTTGGAGATCTGACATCTATAGTGTCATTGGAAATTTTGGGAGTTCAGGAAAGTCTTTCTTATGAAGAGGTTCTGGTTGAAATTTCTGATCATCAAGTCCGGATATTGATAAATAAAGATTTTTTTGTAAAAGTTCTTTGGAGGAATCAATTACTTGAGGGCGCTACTTGGGAGCCCGAAGCTAATATGATGTCCAAGTATCCTCATCTCTTTCTCTTGATCCGCTCCTATTCTAGCTTGAGGTATTAAGTTCCTCATAGTTCATTCTTTTGAAGTCATGCATTTTAGTCATTCTCATGTTTTCACATGCATACATATTCATGAAAGCTTGTTTTAAGTTTATGTTTTAGCTTGGAGTCAATTTCTCGTTGGTTATATGCATTTTGATGAAAATTGAATTCATGTTGGGTTGCTAGTTTCTCTCCCTACACTATTCATGCTAGCGTCAGTGCTAGTCGAGTACGAATGTTCCCAAGATGGAGATATTGTAACAACTCAGAAATTGGAAAGTTAAATTGGAAAGAAAAGGTTGTATTTTTTGCACTGGTGCAGGTTCTACGAGCCAATAGAAATCTCTACGGGTCGTAGGAAGGCTATAGTAGCAACTGAGATGGATTTTTGAAATTATCAAGTCTTTGATGAGATCATACGGACCGCCAGGGTGGTCCGTAGAAAGTTTGACGGGCAGTAGGAAGTGCCCGTAGAAGTATTTTTGACTTAGTGAGATTTTGGACTTGAATTTGGGTTTTACGAGAGGGTCCATAAAAGTCATTCAGAAAGTAGCCCCATGTAATGTGTTCTATGGTTGGACAGGACAAACCATAGGAATTCCTACGATCTGTAGGTCTAGTTCATAGGGTTTTCTAGTAGTTTTTATTTAAAAGTGTTCCGGTCTTTTCCTACCCATTTAACCCCTAAACTATGTCATTTTGACCGTATAACTATCCATATAACTGATTTTATCCTTCAAAAATTCCCCATTGCCTCTTATTCACTAAAAATCCTCAAAAGATCCTAAGTCTTCTTCTCCAAATTCTCTCCAAGGATCTTCAAGGCATAGCTAGGGTTTCATCAAGCTTCAAGGTTTCTTCTTCCATTGCTAGGGCTTTGATTACCCAAGGTATGTGGGAACTTCACCAACAGATTCCTTCCATCAATTGGGTTCCAAAATAATTTCAATTCTCCAATTATATTTCACCCAATTCTCCTAGGGTTTTATGTATTCTCCATGGGTTCAATTCATTATGATGCATAAGTTCAATCTTATTATGCATGATTTGACTCAACTACATGATTTTCAATTGAGTTCATATGGACTCATATCTATGCCTATTTTACGAATAAGAACTATGATTATGAACTTATGAATTATGATTATGAATCTATGCATGTTGTATGAAATTGATGATTTATGACTATAGGATGCTTTTAAGATAAACCGTCAATGATTTGTGAAAGGTTTTCTCACCTTTAAATGAAATTATGATTTTGAAGCTTTGGAAGGTAAGTTTCTTAATATGAAATCATTCTATTGAGAGGAGTTACTGTAATATGAACTTATGATTAGATTGATAGTCTAAAGTTATTGACTTTCTAAGTATTTTGATATAATTATGATTATGTCTTTTCCGTTGGGATTTACTTTGCACCGAGAGGACTTTTGAATGTAGGTCATACTGTTAGAAGGGGTTTGGTCTCTAGTAGAAATTCTCTTATCCCAAACTACGTATCCCCGTAGGATTGTCTTAAATGACCTAGATAGTGGATCACCTTTAGCAATAAGGAATGATACATAGTTCTTACCTTGGAAGGTAGACTTCTCTATTTGGCGTGAGGGTTACACGAAATTCTATATTATTGCTCACATAGTCTTATTGCCCGTTAACAGTAAATATCCCACAAATGAACTATGTTTTCTTCAAAAGTCTTTTAAAAGCTTTATAATGATTTTCAATATGCATTGACCTTGTTCATGATTTATGATTTCACTCTAAAGGCTTTTGGAATGTTTTACTTGGTCATGCATATCATGTTTATGTTCACTATGGTATCATGTTTACCTTTATGCAGTTCCCCATATTCTTTACATTCAAAGTACTAGTGCGTATTGTGCCTATATTATTTCATTATATAGAGTCTGATGCTCCTCATCCCGGACGAGGATAGATCGTGGTTTCTCAACTATTGACTAATTTGATTGGTGAGTCCTCATGATTCGAGGGCAAGGCCATGGATAGTTTTATTACATTCTATGTCCTATCAATGTTAAAATTATGTTCGTGACTTAGGGGTTTTACCAAAGTAGTGTCATTTCTTATTATTTTTTTATTTTCCATAGTAGTCACTATTAAATATTCTAAATATTTTACGGATGGTAGTTTAGACATGAACGATTAAGATTTTATATAGTATGAACTATCTAGCAGAGTGAAGAACACTGTCCTTGGGTTTATATGTCTACTCTAATGATTGCTTCTGAATAATAAATTCTTTGTGTAGTAATTAGTGTTACTTTTTTAGTAACCTTCTTTGATTTTATTCCTCTAAGCCTTGCGACGGGAACACCCTCTGGGTCCGGCTCTACGACACACAGAGCCTGAGCTAATCCAACGGAAAAGTATGGGTTTGCCAACGTCTAAACCGAGATTAACCGGTTACCTAAATTTAAGGAATAAAACCAAGAACATAAGTGAAAGAATAACAAAAACTACCAAACTTCAAACTTATTATATCGAGAGCAACCTAATTTCAGCACTGTCAACCCAAGGACAACGTAGGGACTTAGTCGCTCCTACTCATACCCTTAGGATAAATTGATGTACTTGTTGGATAATGGTTTTATTAGACTGACTATCTCTCCATGGGGTGCTCTGGTCTTGTTTGTTCGAAAGAAGGATTGTTTGTTTCAAATATGTATTGACTATCAGCAATTGAACAAGGTCACAATAAAGATTAAGTATCCTATTCCAAGGATTTATGACTTGTTTGATCAACTCCAAGGTGCAAGTTTCTGTTCAAATATTGATCAGCGATCGGGGTATCATCAACTGAGAGTAAGGGAAAGTGACATTCCGAAGACAACTTTTCTGACTTGGTTTTGTCCATATGAGTTTTTTGTGATGACGTTTGGTTTTGACTAAAGCCTAGAAGAATTTTAGGGACCTAATTAATAGAATATTCAAGCAATATCATGACATGTTCATAATTGATGATATTTTGATTTACTATCGGAGTGGAAATGAGAATGTTGAGCATTTAAGGATTGTAATTCATATTCTCAAAGATCTTCAATTGTTTGCTAAGTTTAGCAAGTGTGAGTTTTTGTTGACGACCATTGCTTTCCTTGGCCATATTTTCTTCGTGAAGGTATTCAAGTTGATCCTAAGAAGACCGAGGCAGTTAAGAATTGTCCTAAACCTCTATCCACCTCAGATATATGGAGCTTCTTGGGGTTTTCCAGTTATTATTGAAGGTTTGTGGGATTTTCCTCTATTTCTTCACCTTTGACAATGTTGACTCAAAAGAAAGTAAAATTATGGTCAGGAGCTTGTGAGAAGAATTTATAAGAGTTGAAGGATAAACTCATTTCATCCCTTATTTTGACATTAACAGAAGGATCAAATGGTTATGTTTTTATTGTAATGCTTCAGGGATTTGTCTTGATTGGGTTTTGATGAAACATGGGAAAGTCGTTGATTATGCTTCGAGGCAATCGAAGGTGCATGAAAATAATTATCCGACTGATGATTTGAAAAAATTGTAGTGGTTTCTCCTTTAAAGATTTGGAGATATTACCTATATGGTATTCATGTGGATATGTTCACCGACCAAAAGAGCTTTATATACGTGTTCACCCAAAAAGACTTGAATTTTAGCCAAAGAAGAGTTATTGAAAGATTACGATATGAGTATCCTTTAACATATAGGTAAATCGAATATGGCGGCTGATTCTCTTAGTCGACTATAGATGGGTAGTGTTTCACATGTTGAGGATGGTAAGAAAGATCTAGTTGTTGATGTTCATAGGCTAACCTGATTAGATGTTTTCTTGGTTGATTCCAATGAGGGTGGTGTGATTGTTCAAAATAGTTTGAAATCGTCACTTATTTCTGATGTAAAGTTTAATGTCATGACCCACATCACAACCTGGCCGTGAAATGGTGTATAAGACCCCGAGAGGTCATACACAATCCACTTGACATACATATACACAACATAATAGAGAAAAGCAAGGAATCTCATAAGAAGTAAAGAGTTTGACATTTGAAAGCGGAAGTCTAGCATAGTCTCAACAAGTCATTTACTACATCAAAAGGAAGTGGTCGGGACATAACCCGTACACCACATATAACATCCGACACATATAGACATAAGAAACACAATAAAGGTGACATCATCATCGGAGTATGATGACTCACCAAGTCTTCAACCTCTAAAGGGATCAACTAGCCACAAATGGAGGGAGGGGAATCATCTCTCCCCATATTAGTAAAAAAATGTAGGCACAGGTATGCATTAGTACATTGAATGTACTAAGTATGAGGGAAATGCAATAAAACATTAAACATGATCATAAGAGGACATAATCGAAAACCTGGTATGCATGACCAAGTTAAACGTAGTAAAATCATTTAAGAAGAATCATAAATAATGAACATGGTCAATGCATCTTAATATCATAAGGAAAGCTTCATAAAACATTTGTAAGTAACTTAGTTTATTTTGTGGGATATTATCTTTAACCGATAACAAACCATGCGAGGTATAACATGGAATCTGATGTAACTCCCACACCGAGAAGAGAAAGTCTACTTTCCAAGGTAGAACTCTGTATCATGTCATGGGCTATATATGGATCCACTAGCTAGGCCATTTAAGAAAAACCTATGGGGGCACGTAGTTTGAAATTAGAGGTTGCTACTAGAGACTATCCTATTTGAGCCTCCACTTCAAAATTTTCTCGGTGCTGAGTTAAATCCCAACGAATAGTCATATTCATAAATATATTGTTATCCATGGAAGAGCACAATTACGTTACTTATCCAATGTAAAACATCATACAGTAGCTCATTAAATCTTGAATCAAGACTAAGTGAGAAATCCTTTCACCAAGCTATGACCCCTTAATATATCAGAAAATCCTTTCACAATTTCATTGATGCTCTTCTTAATGCAACCTAGATCAGAAAAGCTTTCTTTTTATAAATCATGCATAAATTCATAAAAATACATTCATATAATCAAGCTTCTTCATAAATTTATTTAAATTAGGGTTCATAGTCAATACCATGATCAATACATGGGTTTACGTGATTTCTGTTTGAAAGCATATAATTGAGTTAAAACAATCATAATAAGATCAAACCCAAGCAATTGAATCAATATAAATAGAAACTATGAAGAATTGAATGAAAACCTAATCAATTTTATTGAAATTGGATTGGAGAATTGGAGAAAACCTAGGGACTCAATCAGTGAATGGAACCCATTGATGAAGCCCTACATACCTTGATCTTGAATCCCTTAGTAATTGATGGAGAAAGGAGACTTGAACTTGAAATAGGGGTAAAATTACATAGTATAGACATTAAATGCATAGGAAAAGACTCAAATACCCTTTAAAAAGAATTGCCAGACAGCCCTACAGTTCTGACCTAATGTCCGTAGGAATTTCTACGGCCCGTCCTGATCAACCCTAGAACCACCTTCAGAAACCCAAATATTCAATCATTTCCCACGAGAATTTTCTACGTTCTGTCGAATGGACTGTGATCTGTCGAATGGTCTACGGTCCGTAGAACACTAGTTTCACTCCAAAAATTTACCAAATCTGAGCCTTTCTATGGGACCTTCCCACGGTCAATAGAACCCTCTACGACCCGTTATTTCCTTCTACGGACTTGAGGTCCTAAATCAAATCTTTAAATCAATCCTACGAGTGCCATCTATAACTTATCAAAACTTCTATGTAGGGCTGGGCACATTTCCGTTCAAACCAAAAAAATCGACCGAACTAATTTTTTTTAAATTTTGGTTTCAGTTTTTTGGTTTGATCGGTCGGTTTCAGTTTAAACTTTTAAAATTTCAGCTATTCGGTTCGGTTTTTGTTTTATGCAAAATTTAATTTGGATAATCGAAAAACCGAATTTTAATTCAAGTTAAATTTTGTCTAATTTTTTTCCATGATCAGCAAGCCCACAGCCCACACCACAGCCCAAATTAAAATACCCAATCCAACCCTACTCCCTACCATAAATTCTGTCACACACCCTAACAGATACGTCGACTCCAATCTCCTGTCTTTCTTCTTCGACTCTCTCTTGTCTTTCTTCTTCAACTCAGACTCACCGACAGCTGATGCCAACTAAGATAATCAGTAATGCTTCAATATAAAAGTGTGAGATATTCACGAAATTGTTTTTCTTCTAACTTTCTTTTCCAATAATTTAAAGAAGTACATAGTAGTTTTTTTGTCTATGATTATTACTTATTTACATTGTATTGCTTCTTAATGGTCAAAGAGAGACTCAAAGAAGTGATTAGTTTTCTTTTTTTCTTGCCCCTCAAATTGTGTGCTATAACAATCAAATGGTGTACTATAACAATTAAATAGTTTACTATAACAAAACAACGAATAAAATATGGTGAAGATTTGAGGCTAGGAATTCTCCCAACAATAACTATATCCAAGAAGCCATGAATAAGTATAAATGGTACTGTCGAACCAAATAAACCAAACCAAATTTGTAAGAACTGAAATGAACCAAACTTATTTCAGTTTAGTTTCGGTTAATATTATTATCAAACCAAAAACTGAAAAACTGAACAAAAATTCTTAAACCGAACCAAGCCGACCGAATGCCCAGCCCTACTACTATGGCTCGTCCTGTCAAGTCATATGTCCAATCTTCAAAAACTTAATTTTCCAAAACTCAACTCTGGGTTCTAAATTTTTTTCCTATGGCCCGTAGGGCTTCCTATGGTCTGTAGGTCTATCTCATAGACCACTGCTTCAGAAATTTTCTACATTTTTTCTTTCCATTACGACTTTCAAACATCTGAGGTGTTACACTTAATTAAGATCATGATCTACTTATGGTTGAATTAAAAATTTTGATTTCTAAAAAAGACATTAAAACTTTCTCCCAAGGGAGAGATGAATTTCTTCATTACAAAGGTCGATTATGTGTTCCAAATGTTGATGAGTTAAGGGATTAGATTTTTGTGGAAGCTCACAGTTCCTAATATTTTATTCACTTAAGAGCGACCAAGATGTACAGTGATTAATGGAAAGTCTATTGGTGGAATGGGATGAATAAGGACATCACAAATTTTTTGGCTAAGTTTCAAAATTGTCAACAAATGAAGGTTGAACATCAGAAACTTTGTAGTTTGGCTCAAGACATTAGCATTCCTATTTTGAAAGGGGGAGATTTGTATATGTACTTCATTACAGGTTTACCTGGTACTCATCATTAATTTGATTTGATTTGGGTCAGTATGGACTGGATGACAAAGTCGACTCATTTTCTTCTAGTGAAGACTTCATTTTCAGTCGAGGACTATGCTAAGCTTTATATTCAAAAAATTTTAAGGTTTCATTGGGTGCCGTTATCCATTATCTCCAATCGAGGTACTAAGTTTAAATCTCATTTTTAAAGGTCGTTTCAAAAGGGTCTTGGTACTCAAGTAAAGCTTAGTATGGCTTTTCATCTTCAGACTAATGGGCAACCCGAGCGTACTATTCAAACTTTGGATGATATATTGAGAGCTTGTGTGATCGACTTTAAGGTTAATTAGGATTATCACTTGCCTTTGATTGAGTTTGCTTATAATAATAGTTATCACTCAAGTATCCAAATGGCTCCATTTCAGGTTCTCTGTTGAAGGAGGTGTAGGTCTCCTATTGGTTGGTTTGAACTAGGTGAGGTCACTTTGATAGGGCCTGAGTTGGTGCATGAGACTTTGGAGAATGATTGACTTATTAAAAAGGTTGAAAATGGCTCAAAGTCGACAAAAGTCTTATGCCGATGTTAGAAGGAGAGAGTTTAAATTCGATATTGATGATTGGGTTTACTCGAAAATCTCACCTATGAAGGGTGTAATGAGGTTTGGAAAGAAAGGGAAGCTTGCTCCCTAATATGTGGGAACATATTAGATTTTGAGTCGTGTTGGCAAAATGGCATGTTAATTAGAGTTACCTTTTGAGTTGACATCAGTGCATATGGTGTTCCATTTCTCTTACTTGAAAAGTGTGTTGGAGATCCGACGTTATAGTGCCAATGAAAATTTTGAGAGTTAAGGAAATCATTTCTTATGAAGAAGTTATAGCTGAAATTTTGGATAGTCATGTCCGGAAATAAATAAATAAAGAAGTTTCTTCTGTAAAAGTTATTTGGAGAAATCAATTAGTTGAGTGCGCTACTTGGGAGGCCGAATCAAATATGATGTCCAAGTATCTTCATCTAATTCTCTTGATCCGCTCCTATTCTAGCATGATCTATTAAGTTCGTCATGGTTCATTCTTTTGAATTCATGCGTTTTAGTCATTCTCATGTTTCCACATTCATGCATGTTCATGAAAAGTTTTTTTAAGTTTACGTTTTAGCTTGGAGTTGGTTTCTCGTTGGTTATGTGTATTTTGATGAAAATTGCATTCATGTCGGGTTGCTAGTTTCGCTCCCTACACTATTCATGCTATTGTCAGTGCCATTCGAGTACGAATGTTCCCAATGGGGAGCTATTGTAATACCTCAGAAATTGGAAACAAAAGGTTGTATTTTTGGCACTTTTGTAGGTTCTACGAGCCAACCTATAGACAGTAGAATTCTCTACCGGTCGTAGGAAGGCTATAGTAGGAACTGAGATAGATTTTTGAAATTGTCAAGTCTTTGATGAGAGTTTACGGACCACCACGGTAGTCCTTAGATAGTGTGACAGGCCGTAGGAAGTGACCGTAGAAGTGATTTAGACTTATTGAGATTTTGGACTTCAATTTGGGTTCTACGAGAGGGTCTGTAAAACTCATTCAAAAAGTAGCCCCAGTAATGTGTTCTACGGTCGGACATAATGGACCATAGGAATTTGTACGATCCATAGGTCCAATTCGTAGGGTTTTCCAAAAGTTTTTAATTAAAAGTATTTTGGTCTTTTCCTACCCATTTAACTCCTAAACTAGGTCATTTTGACCCTATTACTTTCCCTATAACTGATTTTATCCTTCAAAATTTCCTTATTGCCTCTCACTCACCAAAAACCCTCAAAAGATCCTAAGTCTTCTTCTCCAAATTCTCTCCAAGGATCTTCAAGGTAAAGCTAGGGTTTCATCAAGCTCCTAGGTTTCTTTCTCAATTGCTAGGGTTTAATTAACCAAGGTCTGTAGGAACTTCACCAACGGATTCCTTCCATCCATTGAGTTCCAAAGGAATTTTAATTATCCAATTGTATTTCACCCAGTTCTCTTAGGGTTTTATGTATTCTCCATGGGTTCAATTCATTACGATTCAATTGCTTAAATTCAATCTTATTGTGCATGATTTGACTCAAATACATGATTTCCAAATGATTTCATATAGACCCATACCTATGCCTATTTTATGAATAAGAACTATGATTATGAACTTATGAATTATGATTATGAATCTATGCAATTGTATGAAATTGATGATTTGTGACTAAAGGATGCCTTTAAGATAAAGTGTCAATGATTTGTGAAAGGTTTTCTCACATTTGAATGGATTTATAATTTAGATGCTTAGGAAGGTAAGTGTCTTAATATGAAATCATGGTATTGAAAGGAGTTACTCTAATATGAACTTATGATTGGATTGATAGTCTAAATGTATTGACTTGATAAGTAATTTGATATAATTATGATTATGTCTTTTCCATTAGAATTTACTTGGCACTGAGAGGACTTTTGAATGGAGGACTTACTGTTAGAAGATGTTTGGTCTCTAGTAGCAATTCCCTTGTCCCAAACTACGTATCCCCGTAGGATTGTCTTAAATTGTAACACCTCGGTTTTAGAAAAAACTAGAATTAGAAAGAACTATTTTTGGAAAGAGTAAATTCGGAAATTTTGGCAAGTTATGCTAAGTATGAATTTTGGGTCAACTTCAAACGACCATAACTTTCAATACATGATGAATTACGTGGTCTATAAGATGTCAAATGAAAGGTCTTGGAATCCTCTTTCCAACGCCACCGAGTTTGCTAATTTTTGAGCTCGTATGAGGGATATACTATCATTTGAAGTCGGGCTGTCTAGTTAAGGTAAGCTACCCGAATTTAAGAGGGGTATTTTGGTCTTTTCCTTACCCAATTAATTTCAAATGAAAATTGGTAATATTTAGGGGTCTAAACTGATTTGGGTCGGTTTTACAAATCCAATTTTATGCTAAGGTTCTGAAAAAAGTTCAAGAAGAGGAGAAAAGGAGAAAGTCAAGCGTTCGTCGAGATCTTGAGGATCTTTGTTGCGGATTTCGCCAAGGGTTGATCCCTAAGAGGTATGTGAGTTCACCTAGCATTGGATTCATTCACTTACGCGCATATCATGATTAATTTAGTGAAATTTTGTTCTTGAAAGTAAATGATTTGAGTTCTTGATGAGTTTTGTTGAAGTTTCCTTCATTATCTTGATTGTTGAGATTTTGATGTGTTCTTGAGATAATCGTATGAGTTTTAAGGTTGTTATTGAGTAAATTCTTGTATATTATTGTTGGGTATTCGAATCTAAGTGATTGGGGAAGAAAACTTTCGATTCTAGGTGAATTGGGGTTAGAAAACGAGCAACGAAATTCGTCAGGTTTTCCGGGCAGGGGGTTGGCGCACCGCACCACTCAGCGTGCCAGCAAAAGGATTATGTAGTTTTTCCCCTAGGGTGTCGTGCCACACAGTACGCCCGAACCAACCTTCTGAAGTTCAAGGTCTGGCGCCTTGCGCCACTCAGTACGCCTGGGTCACCAGGTCCTCTACCCTTTCCCACTTCTTTTTGTTTGAGTTCCCTCGAATCGTACCTATGTTTTCTAGTTGATTTCTAGACTCTAAGGTACGTTTAAACATCGAGAGATCATCCATAACATGAGATCATAACCCTTGAATCCATAATTCAAATTCAAGGTAGAGCTAAGAGTCAAGTCTAGAGATTTTTTAGAGTCTTTTCAAAAGTCTTTCACAATCGCTTTAAACTTGCTTTAAAGAATTAAGCATTGAGTTTGAGGAAGAGTAGAGCCAAGTTCATTTCTTTAAAATGATATATGGGAACTAGGTATTCTCAAAGAGTAAATGTTTTCATAGTTAAGATGAGAGAAAACACCGATTTCCCAAAGAGCTTTCATGAACAGTTTTTGTACCATATCTTTTAAGAGAAAGATCTTTTGAGTAATAATCTCAAACCACAGAAAAAGTTATGTTTTTAAAGATATGAGCTAGTTACATTTTTGGGAGTAGTATTGAGCACCGATATGGGGACGAGTTCAGATAACTCAAGTCTCCATAAACCATGTAGCCAACGTAGGTAGAAAGGGTCATACTTTTTAGATGATTCCTTAATGCTTCTTAGCATAGACTAGAGGATCCACTTAGTAGTAGTTTCTATACCCCGGCAAAGTATAGGACAACACTGGAAGCGTGGGTTAGACGTTGTATCATCACATAGCTCATAGTGATGGTTGTCGGTTAGAGAATCTCCCACAGAGTTACTTGTATTTTCATATACAACACTAAGTTATTATGGTGTCTTTTTATACACTGAGTTGTTATCTACATGTTTTAAAGCTTTCTTTATATTGCACCTTTATTACGATATTATATTAAGATAAGTTGAGTTGAGATGAGGTAAGTGTTTCTTTTAGATTCCAGTTCAAACTTATTTCTTGTTTAGAGTTCCCCTCGCATTCTTGTACATTCCATGTACTGTTTCCATTTGGCCTGCATCTTTTTATGGTGCAGATACAGGTAACCAGGATCAGCATCCAGCGCTTCGTTGATTCTATTGAGCTTCAGAGTCATTTGGTGAGCCTCCTTGCTTTCTGGAGGATCCCTTTTAGCATGTTTTGTCATTTCAGTTGTTAGGATGATCGGGGGTCTTGTCCCGACATCCCTCATAGTATTAGAGGTTTCATAGATAGTTAGACATTATTAGTTCATTAGTCTTGTTCATTTTAGTTGTTTTGATTATAAGACTTGAGTTTCATTATAGGCTATTTTAATATTTCCATTAGTTTATTTCATGAATTTCTTCCGCTGTGTATTAAGCCAGGCCAAGGGTTCGCTTGGGGCCAACAATGGTTCTCGAGTGCCAGTCTCGCCTAGGGTGTAGGATCGGGGCCTAACAAACTTGGTATCATAGTAAAAATTTCAAGAGTCCAGGGAGTCTATGAAGCCATGTCTGTAGAGTCCTAGTTATCGGTGTGAAGCGCTCCACATCTATAATTAGGAGGTTGCAACATCTAGGAACTATCTAACTTCTTTCATACTCCGTTCTTGCGATAGAGTTCAACTCTATAAAAGTTTATTTCTAACTCGTGCTTGCGTGTATCTTTCAGATCATACCTCCAGGAAGAGCTGTCAGAGGTCTTCCTGCTAGAAGGAATGTTGAGGATCAAGGGGTACCTACTGCACCAGAAGTGCAACCCCAAGGAGAGGTCACTAATGCTGAGATTCGTGAAGCTATCCGAATGTTGAGCCAAGTTGTGACCAACCAATATGGGCAACAAAGAGAGAATCGACAGGAACTGGCTGATATTTCTAGGATCCGTGAGTTCTTAAGGATGAACCCTCCAAGCTTTACTGGTTCATGTGTCACTGAGGATCCGAAAAACTTTATAAAGGAATTGCAGAAACTTTATAGGATCCGGATGTTGCTAATGCTGAGCGAGTGGAACTAGCTGCATACCAACTGAAGGGTGTTGCTAGAATATGGTTTGACCAATAGAAGAAGGGTAGAGTCGAGGGTGCACCGATTGTGAGCTGGGCTGTGTTTGAGAGTGCCTTCATGGGGTATTTCTTTGCCCGTGAGCTAAGAGAGGCAAATGTAATAGAATTCCTCACTCTTAAGCAGTAATCTATGAGCGTACATGAGTATAGCCTTAAGTTCACCCAACTTTCCCGTTATGCCCCAGAGATGGTTGCTGACATGAGTAGTAGGATGAGTCTGTTTGTTGTTGGGTTATCTCATCTGTCAAGTAAAGAGGGCAAGGCAGCTATGCTAATAGGAGACATGGACATAGCAAGGTTGATGATCCATGTGCAACAGGTTGAGGAAGATAAGCTGAGAGATAGAGAGGAGTTTCAGAACAAGAAAGCTAAGACAGGGAATGAGTCTGGACAATAGAAGAGTAATGCCAACCGGTCATCTTTCCAACATAAGCAAAAGGGACCTACTCCATCATCTGCTAGTGAACATGCGCCAAGGAACAGAGGTGAGTTCAATTATCAAAATTCACAGAATTTAAGAGTTAGACCTGTACAGTCTCAAGGTAGTGTGGCACAAGGAGGTAATGGGACTCCTGCATGTGCTAAGTGTGGTAGGACCCACTCAGGGGTATGTCGTGATGGTTCCACTAGTTGCTTCAAGTGTGGTCAAGAGGGTCACTTCTTAAAAGAGTGCCCTAAGAATAGGTAGGGAGGTGGAAATAGGGGAAATAGAGCCCAATCTTCTTCAGTTGCTCCACCAGACAAAGTTGCACCTAGAGGAGCTACATCAGGGACTGGCGGAGGGGCAAACCGTTTGTATGCCATCACTATTCTCCAAGAGCAAGAGAATTCTCCAGATGTTGTCACTGGTATGATTAAAGTCTTTAATTCTTATGATTATGCTTTTCTAGATCCAGGAGTGAGTCTATCTTTTGTGACTCCTTATGTTGCGATGAATTTTGATATTCTTCCTGAGAAACTTCTTGAGCCCTTCAGTGTTTCTACACATGTTGGTGAGTCTATTCTAGCTGAGAGAGTCTATCGTGATTTTACCATTTCCATCAATCACAAGAACACCATTGCTGACTTAGTCAAGTTATACATGGTAGATTTTGATGTCATTCTAGGTATGGACTTGCTTCATGCCTGTAATACCTCAGTTGATTGTAGAACTCGAGTAGTTAAGTTCCAGTTTCCTAATGAGCCAGTTATAGAATGGATGAGCAGTTCAGCAGTGCCTAACAGTCATTTGATTTCGTACCTTAAGGCCAGAAATTTAGTTTTAAAGGAGTGCATCTATCACTTAGTCCGAGTTAATGACTCTAGTGTTGAGACACCACCTATTCAATCAATTCCAGTTGTTAGTGAGTTTCCTGAGGTCTTTCCAGACGATCTTCCCGGAGTCCCTCCTGAGAGAGAGATAGACTTCAATATAGATATTCTTCTCGATACTCGTCCTATCTCGATTTCTCCATATAGAATGGCACTATCAGAGTTGAAAGAGTTAAAAGAGCAGTTGAAAGATCTCCTAGAGAAAAGTTTTATTCGACCTAGTGTCTCACCTTAGGGCGCTCCTATCTTATTTGTGAGAAAGAAAGATGGTTCGTTTAGAATGTGCATAGATTACCGTCAGTTGAACAAGATTACTATTAAGAATAAGTATCCTCTTCTGAGAATTGATGATATTTTCGATCAACTTCAGGGTGCCACTTGTTTTTCTAAGATAGACCTCAGATCTGGCTATCATCAGTTGAGAGTAAGAGAAAGTGATATCCCTAAGAAAGCTTTTAGGACCCGCTATGGTCATTATGAGTTCCTAGTTATGTTCTTTGGGTTGACTAATGCTCCTGCAACAGTCATGAACCTTATGTACAGAGTATTCAAGACTTATTTAGATATGTTTGTTATCGTATTTATTGATGACATTCTAATCTATTCGAGGAATGAGGAAGATCATGCTAGCCATATGAGAATAGTTCTCCAAACTCTCAAGGATAGAGAGTTGTATACTAAATCCTCTAAGTGTGAATTTTGGCTTGAGTATGTAGCATTCTTATGTCATATTGTTTCTGGTGATGGAATTTGAGTTGATACTCAACAGATAGAGGTAGTGCAGAACTGGCCTAGACCCACGTCTCCAACTGATATAAGGAGTTTCTTAGGATTGGATGGCTATTATAGAAGGTTTGTCGCAGGGTTTTCATCTATTTCATCCCCATTGGATAAGTTAACTCAGAAAATAGTTAAGTTTCAATAGTCTGAAGCTTGTGAGAAAAGCTTCCAGAAATTGAAAAAGTTGTTGACTACTGCCCCAGTATTGACCTTACCAGAAGGTACGCAAGGTTTTGTGGGATATTATGATGCGTCCAGAGTCGGATTGGGTTGCGTGTTAATGCAGAATGGCAAAGTTATAGCTTATGCCTCCAGACAACTTAAGATTCACCAGAAGAATTACCCAACCCATCATCTAGAGTTGGCTGTCGTAGTATTTGCTTTGAAAATATGACGTCACTATCTTTATGGTGTTCATGTGGATGTGTTCACAGACCACAAAAGTCTTCAACATGTGTTTAGTCAGAAAGAGCTTAATCTCAGACAGGGGAGGTGGTTGGAGTTACTCAAGGATTATGACATGAGTATTCTCTATCACCCAGGTAAGGCTAATGTTGTTGCTGATGCCTTGAACAGGTTGTCTATGGGTAGTACTTCCCATGTTGAGGAGGATGTGCATAGACTTGCACGATTAGGAGTTCGATTAATGGATTCCAACGAAGGAGGAGTAGTGGTGATGAATGGGGCTGAATCATCATTATTGTCTGAAGTGAAAGAGAAATAAGACAAGATCCTATTTTGCTTGAATTAAAGGCAAATGTTCATAAGCAAAAAGTGATGGATTTTGAACAATGGGGAGATGGTTTATTGAGGTATCAAGGTAGATTGTGTGTACCAAGGGTGGATGAACTATAAGAAAGGATCACGGAGGAATCTCATAGTTCCAGATATTCTATTCATCCGGGTTCCACAAATATATATCGCGACTTGAGAGAAGTCTATTGGCGGAGTAGTATGAAGAAGTGCATTGCAGAGTTTGTTGCTAAGTGTCCGAATTGCCAACAAGTCAAGGTAGAACACTAGAGGCCCGGTGGTATGGCTTAGAATATAGAACTTCCGGAATGGAAATAGGAGATGATCAATATGGATTTCATTACAGGTTTACCATGGTCTCGCAAGCAGCATGATTCGATGTGGGTGATTGTAGATCGAATGACTAAATCAACCCATTTGTTACTGGTAAAGACTACCCATTCAACAGAAGATTATGCTAAGTTATATATTCAAGAGGTAGTCAGACTTCATGGAGTTCCGGTGTCTATTATTTTTTATAGAGAAATTTACTGCACAATTTTGAAAGTCATTACAGAAAGGTTTGGGTTCAAAGGTGAACTTGAGTACTGCTTTTCATCCTCAGACTGATGGTCAAGCAGAGCGCACAATTTAGACATTAGAAAATATGTTGAGGGCCTGTGTGATCGATTTCAAGGGTAATTGGGATGATCACCTACCTCTCATTGAGTTTCCTTACAACAATAGTTATCATTCTAGCATCCAGATGGCTCCTTATGAGGCTCTTTATGGGAGAAGATGCAGATCTCCTATTGGATGGTTTGAGGTTGGTGAAGCTGGGTTGATAGGACCAAACTTAGTTCATCAAGCTATGGAAAAAGAGAAGGTTATTCAAGAGAGATTAAAAACAGCACAGAGTCGTCAGAAATCCTATACAGATGTTAGGAGAAGAGACTTAGAGTTTGAAGTAGATAATTGGGTTTACTTGAAAGTTTCACCCATGAAAGGTGTTATGAGGTTTGGCAAGAAGGGGAAGCTTAGTCCCCGATACATTGGTCCTTAAAGGATATCTAAGAGGATTGGCAATGTAACTTATGAGTTAGAGCTACCCGAAGAGTTAGCAGCGGTTCATCCGGTATTTCACAATTCAATATTGAAGAAGTGTATGGGCGATCCTTCACTTATAATACCTACTGAAGATATTGGTATTAAGGATAACTTATCTTATGAGGAGATTCCCGTTTAGATTCTAGATCGTCAAGTTCGCAAGTTGAGAACCAAGGAGGTAGCATCAGTCAAGGTTCTGTGGAGGAATCAGTTTGTTGAGGAAGCTACTTGGGATGCTGAGGAGGATGTGAAGAAGAGATACCCACATCTCTTCGAATCCGGAGAAATTCCAAATGAAGGTACTAATTCTTTTCTTGGCATTTATTTAAGTTGACATTTTATGTTATATATTGCATGTTGGGTGGTTGAGCTGAATGTTAGATGTTACATCCTTAGTATACTTACAGTAATCTCATTCGAGGATGAATATTTCCAAGGGGGAGATATTGTAACACCTCAGTTTTAGAAAGAACTAGAATTAGAAAGAACTATTTTTGGAAAGAGACAATTTGAAAATTTTGGCAAGTTATGCTAAGTATGAGTTTAGGGTCAATTTCAAACGACCATAACTTTCAGTACAAGAGAATTAGGTGGGCTGTAAGATGTCCAATGAAAGGTCTTGGAATCCTCTTTCCAACGCCACCGAGTTTGCTAATCTTTGAGCTCCTATGAGGGAGATACGCTCATTTGAAGTCAGGCTTTCTAATGAAGGAAAGCTACCCTGATTTAAGAGGGGTATATTGGTATTTTCCTTAACAAATTAATTTAAAACGAAAATTTGTAATATTTAGGGGTCTAAACTGATTTGGGTAAGTTTTACAAATCCAATTTTACACTAGGTTTTTGAGAAAAGTTCAAGAAGAGGAGAAAAGGAGAAAAAGTCAAGCATTCGTCAAGTTCTTGAGGATCTTCGTTACGGATTTCGCCAACGGTTTATCCCTAAGAGGTATGTGAGTTCACATAGCATTGGGTTCATTCACCAACACGCCAATCATGATTAATTCAGCGAAATTTCTTTCTTGAAAGTAAAGGATTTGAGTTCTTGATGAATTTTGTTGAAGTTTCCTTCATTATCTTCATTGTTGAGATTTTGATATGTTATTGAGATAATTGTATGAGTTTTAAGGTTGTTTTTGAGTAAATTATTGTATACTATTGTTGGGTATTCTAATCTAAGTGATTGGGAAAAAAACCTTTCGATTCTAGGTGAATTGGGGTTAGAAAACGAGCAAGGAAATTTGTCAGGTTTTCTGGGCAGGGGGCTGGCGCACCGCGCCACTCACTGTGCCAGCAAGAGGAGTCTCTCGTTCACCCCATGGGGCACTGCGCCACTCAGTGCGCCCCAACCAGCCTTCTGTAGGTCAGGGTGTGGCGCCCTGCGCCACTTGGTACGCCAGGGTTGCCAGGTCCTCTACCTTTCCCACTTCTTTCCGTTTGAGTTCCCTTGAATCGTACCTATGTTTTCTAGTTGATTTCTACACTCTAAGGTACGTTTAAACATTGAGAGATCATCCATAACATGAGATCATAACCCTTGAATCCATTATTCAAATTCAAGGTAGAGCTAAAAGTCAAGTCTAGAGAGTTCTTAGTGTCTTTTCAAATGTCTTTTACAATCATTTTAAACTTGTTTTAAAGACTTAATCATTGAGTTTGAGAAAGAGTAGATCCAAGTTCATTTCTTTAAAATGATATATGGGAACTAAGTATTCCTAAAGAATAAATGTTTTCACATTTAAGATGAGAGGAAACACCGATTTCCAAAAGATCTTTCATGAACAATTTTAGTACCATCTCTTTTAAGATAAAGATCTTTTGAGTAATAATCTCAAACCACAGAAAAAGTTATTTTTTAAACATATGAGGTAGTTACATTTTTGGGAGTAGTATTGAGCACCTATATGGAGACGAGTTTAGATAACTCAAGTCTCCATAAACTATGTAGCCAACGTGGGTAGAAAGGGTCTTACTTTTTAAATGATTCCTTAATGCTTTTTAGCATAGACTAGTGGATCCACTTAATAGTATGTTCTATACCCCGGCAAAGTATAGGACAGCTCTGGCAGCATGGGTTAGACGTTGTATCATCACATAGCTCATAGTGATGGTTGTCGGTTAGAGAATCTCCCACAGAGTTACTTGTATTTTCATATACAAAACTACCTTATTATTGTGTCTTTTTATACACTGAGTTGTTATCTACATGGTTTAAAGCTTTTCTTTATATTGCACCTTTATTACTATAACACCTCGGAATCTAGTAGAGTAAACTAGAGCTAAGTGTGCGGGTAAGAGCCAAGGAAGAAGGGCAAGGGCCAAGGAAGTGGGATAGGGCAGCCAACCTTGGCCTAGACACTACCCCACCTACCACGTCCACCACCACGGCTTGTGGTGAGGACCACGGCCCTTGGTGTGGCTTGTGGTGGGCTAGGTAGTAGCCATGCTAAAACTGACCAAAACAGCCCCACCTTAACGAGCCACTTCACGGATCATGGTGAAGACTACGGCTCATGGGAAGGCTCGTGGAAGGGAGTTAGTTTTAAGGGGTTAAGGGGGGAGTGTCTTAGCCACTGTTTTGTAATCACGAGAGGCACCACGGCTCGTGAAGCCTTCCTTGAAGGTGCCTTAGAATTTTGGGTTTAAGGGCACACTTTCCTAGCTACTGCCCCTTGGTCCACGAAGGGGACCACGGCTCGTGGTGAAGACCACGGCTCGTGAGACCTCACGTGGTCCTTGGGCAGTGCACTGTAAGTGAGGTTTATTTTGGGTAATTTTGGTTTTGACTGAACTAAAGCTATGTCGTTTTTCCTAAGTCTAGGGCCCCTATATAAGTTATTTTAACTCTAAACCTCACCCAATTAAGTCATATTTTCTAAAACCGAAAATAAACTCCCAAAGTTCATCCTCTCAAATAATTCTCTCTCTGGAAATCTTGAAGAAGAAGAAGAAGGAGATTCAAGCTAGGGTTTCAAGAGCAAGCTTTTACACATCAATTTCTTTGGGCTTTGATAGTAAGGTATGATAGTTTTCATCCATGGATTCCTTTCATCCATGGATTTCCTTCAAAATCTCATATTTCAAAAAGGTAGAAATCCCGAATTGTTAGAGTTTGATTCAAAAGTCATGGATTCCTTTAAATATTGATTTAATTGACTGAATTGAGTTATATTAAGCATGGATTGATGATTTCTTACGATTTTTATAATGTTTCTCTATGAACCCATGTAATTCTCATATTTCTCAAAGTTGATGATATAATGTGGGTCTTTGTTGATGAAAGAGGAATTTTATGAATTAACGAATGAAGTGATAGAATCACATGAATTATAATGAAATCCATGTCTAATGCTTGAATTCTGGATGTGATTATTGAAAGTAGGTTTTGACCTCAAGGAGGTAAGTTATGAGATTATGCATGTCTTTATGAAATCTATGAAATTGCTTTAAGGACAGTTTGAGAGTGAAATGTCAATGATTATAATATTGTTGTTGTTGTGTTGTTGAAAGGACATTCTCATAAACACATATGAACATGATGTGAAAGGTTTTCTCACATAGTGAAGATTCTAAGGTTGAAAGGCTTTCTCACCTAGTTGAATCTAAGATTAACATGTAGACATGGACGGTGAAAGGTTTTCTCACGGATGATCTAAAGAGCTGTCCTAATGAACTAACTAGGATTGGTTTACAAGGACATCCTTCAATGAGACATGAGTTAAGTTACGACTTAATAAATACTACGTGGGATTTATCTTTAGCACCGAGTGGATATTGAATATGAGATAGAAGCTCTTCCATCAGAAAGGCCGGGTTTCTAGAAAACATCTCATGAGATAGATGCTCTTCCGTCAGAAAGGTCGGGTTTCTAGTAACAATCTACTTATCCCATAAACTACGTGCCCCCGTAGGATATTTAGCTAGTGGATCCACCTAAGCTAACAAACCATGGTTCTACCTTAGGCAAGTAGGACAACCCTTTTCAGTGTGGGTAACACCGGGTGATCATGTTATAGCTCACATGGTCTCATGTTGGTTACGGCTAATTCCCACCATGACAAGATTAATAATGAACTAAGGCATGCTTAAGGAAGTATACCGCAAGTGTTAAAAGGTTTTAAGGACGATGTTAGCTTATATTGACTATGATGTTATGAAGGGCCAACCACGGCCCGTGGTGTCGGCCACGGACCGTAGATGGGTCCATGGATTGCCCCTCAGAAAAAGGTCCAGGCATGGACCATGGCGGCACCTACGGACCGTGGGTGGGACGACGCCATGTGGTCCAGTGGACGTCGATTGGCCAAAATTCTCTGGCCAGACGACGACTGACCAGAATGGACCGTAGATCCCTCCACGGTCCGTCGGTCGAGGGCTGGCGGTTATTTTCAGGGGTAGTTGGGTATTTTCCAGTTTTAATTAAATCAATGTGGTTTCATTTTGCCTAAGTCTAAAACTGCTTTATAAGTATTTTTGGCACCCAAAATCCCCTATTCAAGTCATTCTCTCAAATCCCAAAAGAATTTCCAAAACTCCTCTCAAATATTCTCTCTCTAGAAGTTGGAAAAAGAAGGAAGAAGTTGAAGCTAGGGTCAAGTCAAGTCTCCAATCTTCAAGCTTGTGAGGGCTTTGCAATCAAGGTATGATGGATTTTCTTCCATGGATCTCTTCCATCCATGGAGTCCCCTAGAATTCCCGAATTTGATGAATAATTTCCCAATTTTAGTTAGTGTTTCTTCCAATGTTGTGGGTTATGATGATTGTGGATCCAATTGAGTGGATTATGATTTTTTATGATAGAATTCGTAGAATAACATGTTTTTAGGATGAAATTACATGTACCCATGCTTATTCCATGATTCTAACCTATAATTGATATAATTGGGTTGATGTTATAAAGGAAAACTTTATGGGTTTAGGCTTATCCTTATAGGATTGATGAATTATGATTAGAATTGCTTGAGAATAAAGCTTAGATGATGATTATGAGATGTAGTGCTTTGAGAGTAAAGCTTATGATATGAATTATTGGTAATTGATGTTATTGTTGTGGAAGGGATACTTCCCACATTAATTGCTTAGATTGGAATGTATGAATGTGGAAGGCTTTCTCACATTAAAGATTCTAGGTTGAAAGGATTGCTCACCTAAAATGAATCTAGACTAAAAGATTATGTAATTGATGAGTCTAGATGTGATTACCCTTGACCTCTATATGAGAAGGATATGAGGTGATTTCCCATACTCCTTAGAATTGAACAAGAGGCTATTCCCCACGTTCCTCTTATGATGAATGGACATGGAGGCGAGTACCCATGCTCCTTATGAAATGATGTGGAGGCGAGTACCCGTGTCATATAATGTGATTGTGGAGGTGAGTACCCATGATCTTAAAGTAAGTAAGGCAAGAGGCGAATACTCATTAGCCTTTGTAATTAAGGCAAGAGGCGAATACCGATTAGCCTTTGAAATCTAGGCAAGGAGGCGAATCCCCATGTCTTTAAAAGTAAGTATGAATAATGTAAACTACGTTATAATAAATGAATAGCTTGGATTGTTGATTGAGCTGCTTTCTATGAGGTAAGCTTGACTAGAGGTGGATGACCCAAGTCTTGACTAAGGATGACGAAGGTTGCTTGAGAAGTATTCCTTTCTTATTATGATGATGATTTATGTGCGTTGATTATGCTTATGGTTTATATTGACTAAGCATGATGTTTATGTTGTTTATGCTAGCTATCATATTTAGTACATGTTTGTACTAACGCATACTCTTGCCTACATTCTTATCAAATATAGGGTCCGACGATATTGATACTCACGCTCATGGCTCGGTTCATAGTAGCTCAAGGAAGTGAAGATTTGGCGAGTCCTCATTATGTTCGAGGATGTGATCACCATTTCCTTATGTTTCTTTCATTTTATGTCTTCAACTATTGTATGGGCTGTGTCCCAAGAGTTTATTCATGTTGTTTAGATGGATTGAGATAAGTGTATTACACTTCCGCTCATTTCATAAAGACTATTGTTGTGATTAAAAATGTTTTAAATTTTTGCATCATTTCTATTACCGTATGATATGATATGCTAAGTGGCTTGTATGATCCCTCTCGGGGTCTTATACACCTTGTTACATCTAGAGGGTACCCTGGGTCGTGACAAACTTGGTAATCAGAGCAGAAGGTTTAGAATGGTTCTAAGATGTCTCAAACCACGTCAAGTAGAGTCTTGTTGATTAGTGTGAAGCGCGCCACATTTATGAATAAGAGGCTACTAGATGTTTAGGAAACTTCACTTCTTCATTTCTCTAATTTGTTCCATGAAGCTTAGCTCTATAAGGTCTTTATCCTAATCCTTACCCGTTGGTTTTCATGATATGATTACTATAAGGGCTAATGCTAGAAGAAGTGAGGGAGACAATGTGGGTCAGGAAGTTCCTCCCCAAGCTCCTCCTCAAGCTCTGATTGATCCTTTGGCTGACAATGTGACAAATGCGGAGTTTAGATCGGCTTTTCAAGTATTGGCTCAAGCTGTGACAGCCCAAGCCAATAGAGAGGTGGTGACCCCCGTGAACCCAAATGTGGGTACGGCGGGGGCAAGAGTGAGGGACTTTACAAGGATGAACTCTCTGAAATTTTATGGCTCCAAAGTTGAGGAAGATCCTCAAGAATTTATCGATGAGGTCTATAAGATACTTGCTATTATTGTAACACCCCGTAGTTTAGTAGGCCAACTAGGGCTATGTAAGAGAGTGACAAGCCAAGACAAGGGGCAAGAGCCAAGGGAAAAGGGCAAGGGCCAAGGCTGCCCAAGGCTTGCCAAGGCACTGCCCATCTCCACGACTACCTTGAAGGCTCGAGGTGGCCACCACGCCCCATGGTGCCACCCGAGATGGTGAGGAAGTAGCTCACTAAGGCTGCCTTAAGTTGGGCTTACCTTCACGAGCCACTTCACAGCCAGTAGTGAAGACCACGTCCCGTGGGAAGGCTCGTGGTGATGCCTTCAACTATTGGAGGCCAAGACTTGGTGGCATAGCCACTAGACTAAGGACAACAGGCAGGACCACGACCAGTGGTGAGGACCACGGCTCGTGGAGCCTTCCGTGAAGCCTGGCATTAGGCTGCCCAATTAAGGGCTTTTTGTGAAATTCCTATTTAAGTGGGCATTAAGTGAGGTCATTTTTCCTAGAATTAGTACACAGATATAAGCTATTTTAACCCTTGAAACTCACCAATTAAGTCATTATTTCCAAAACCCCAAATGAATCCCCAAGTTGATCCTCTCAAATATTTCTCTCTCTAGAACTTGAAAAAGAAGATAGAGTTTCAAGCTAGGTCAAGATCAAGGCACCCAATCTCCAAGCTTTTGAGGGCATTGTGACTAAGGTATTATAGCTTTTCATCCATGGATATCCCTAGTTTTCCCCAATTGTGAAAATGAAATCCCCAATTCTAGTTAGGGTTTCTTTCAATGTTATGGGTATTGATGTATGTTGATCCAATTGAGTGGATAATGATTGTTTATGATTGAATTGTTAGTAAATCATGTATTTAGGATGAAATTACATGTACCCATGCCTAACCCATGTCTAGAAATATGAAATTAAAGAAAGTGGGTTTTGTGCCTTGGAAGAGGAAATTGAGGATATAGAGATAATCATCTAAGGTTTATGATATGTATTGTAGATTGCTTGAGATTAGGTCATATCGATATGAATTTAATGAGGCTAAAGTATAAATTTTGAATCATGATTAGTAATGCTTGAATTTATGCCTATATGATGATATATGGTTAGAGTTGCTAAAGAATGAAGCATGTGAGTAAAATTCCTTGAGATTTAGGCCTATGAGATTCTTATGAGAAGTATTGCTTGGAGAGTGAAGCATGTAGTATGAGTGTTGATTGTTAAGTCTTAAGAGTAAAGCTTGCATGAGAATGGTAGATTATAGATAGAATTATTGTGGAAGGACTTCACCCACCTAATCTACCTTATAAATATTTGAATGCATGAAGTGATAGAATCACATGAGTTGTAATGAAATCCATGTCTAATGCTAGAATTCTAGATGTGACGATTGAAAGAAAGTCTAGAACCTCAAGGAGGTAACGTATGAGATCATGCATGTTTTATAAAATTTATGTAAATACTTTAAGAACACTTTGAGAGTGAAGTGTCTATGATTATGATGTTGTTGCTGTGTTTTTGAAAGGACATTGTCATATACACACCTATGCATGAATGTGAAAGGTTTTCTCACATAATGAAGGTTCTAAGGTTGAAAGGCTTACTCACCTAATTGAATCTAAAAGCTAGTAATCATGGATGGTGAAAGTTTTCTCACGCATGAGCTATAGAGTTGTCTTAAGATGTACCTTGAATCAGTAGGCCAAGGCCACCCTTTCATGAGTAACTAAAAAGAGCTATTCTAATAATATACCTTGAATTGGTAGGCCAAGGGCAGCCTTTCATGAGTAATGGAGTTAAGAAAGAAACAACTACTCCGTAAAAATTAAGATATCTTGAAGTTGTGATATGAAATCCCTTCATGAATAGCTTCACTTGGTAAGACAAGACCATTTCATGGTATCTTGAGTAGAAGATCTCATGGTAGACTTGGATTGAGAAATTGTACCCTTCCTAAGGTTAGCTTGAACTAGCATAGTAGAATGCTTGCATGGTATCATGACTTGGTTAGGTCAAACCATTTCATTGGTCGCTTGGATTGAGCAATAGTACCCTTCCTTGAGTATCTTTGACTTGCATGATAGTATGCTTTCCATGATAGCTTGGTCTAGCATAATGTAGTTCTTTTCCTTAGTAGCCTTGAGTTGGTAAATCGTAACCATTCATGTGTGATGACTTGTCTTGTACTTAGTAAAGAAGTACTTGCCATGACTTGTAGAAAGAGCTAAAGAGGCACTAGTGCCTAACCAAAGAAACATGTTTATCATGAAACAAGGTTACTTCAAGGAAGTATCGTAAGTATTTTTTAATATGAGATTTGCTTGTACGATGTATGATTAGCTTGGATTGTTGCTAGAGTTGCCTTCCTTGATATATATGAATAAAGGTGAACTTTCCCTTGCCTATGAGAAATAAGCTAAGGATGAGAATAAAAGATGATGAAAATAAATGATGGCCCAAGGTGGTTACTTAGCATGGGTGAGATTTATGGGGTCTTATCCATGCCTTGATTAAGTATGCTTTGATGTCACCTATGAAGTGTTCCTCTTATGTTATGATGATCTAAGTATTGACTGTGCTTATGAATATGTTGTATCTCTTATGTTTATGGATTATGTCTTATGTTGACTAGTGCTTATGTTATGCCTATGTTGATGATTTATGCTAGATATCATATTTAGTACATTTTGTACTAATGCATACTCTTGCCTACATTTTTATCAAATGTAGGGTCCGGCGATATTGACTTCCATCTCCGTGGCTAGGATCTTAGTAGAAACAAGGAGTTCAAGTTTTGGTGAGTCCTCATAGTGTTCGAGGAGATAGTCACCATGTTCTTATGTCTTTCTTTTATATTTAGACTATTGTATGGGTTGCGTTCCAAAGATTTTCATGTACTAGATGGTTTAAGACAGAGTTTAATAGACTTCCGTGCATTTTATAAAAGAATTGATTGTATGGAAAAATGATTTAAATCTCTGCATCATTTCTATTACTTTATGTTATGATATGCTAAGTGGCTTGTATGACGACTCTCGGGGTCTTGTACGCCTTGTTACATCTAGGGGGTACCCCTGGGTCGTGACAAACTTGGTAATAAGAGCACAAGGTTTAGAATAATTCTAGGATGTCTCAAAACCATGTCTAGTAGAGTCTTGTTCATAAGTGTGAAGCGCACCACATTTATGAATGAGAAGCTATTAGATGATTAGAAGATGTCACTTCTTCATTACATTAAGTAGTGCGATAAAGTTTAACTCTATAAGGTCTTTCTCTTAATCCTTACCCGATGGTATTCAGGATATGGCTACTACTAGGGCTAATGCTAGAGGGAATGAGGAAGGCAATGTGGATCAAGAAGCTTCTTTACAAGCTCCACAAGTTCCGGTTAACCCTATGAGGGAGATGTGACTAATGCGGAGGTTAGGTCAGCTTTTCAAATGTTGGCTCAAGCCATGACAACACAAGTTAATAGAGAGGTGGTAGCCTCCATGAACACTAATGAGAATATGGCAGCTTTAAGAGTGAGGGACTTTACTAGGATGAACCCTCCAGAATTTTATGGCTCCAAAGTTGAGGAAGATCCTCAAGAGTTTATAGGTGAGGTATATAAGGTACTTTCTATTATGGGAGTGACTCCGGTAGAGAAGGTAGAATTGGACACTTATCAATTGAAAGGTGTTGCTCAAGTGTGGTACAATCAATGGAAAGAAGCTAGGCCGGTAGGAGCGGGTCCCGTAGAGTGGGAAGTGTTTAAGTCTGCTTTTCTTCATAGATTCTTTCCCCTTTAGATGAGGGAAGCAAAGGTGCATGAGTTCCTTAACCTTTCGTCAAGGAAGTATGAGGGTGAAGGAATATGCTCTAAAGTTCATTCAATTGTTGAAGTATGCTCCATCTCTAGTGGCCGACCCTAGGTCGGGAATGAGTAAGTTTATGTCGGGTGTGTCCTATTTGGTAGTGAAAGATTTCCGTACGGCTATGCTTATAAATGACATGGATATTTCTCATCTTATGACTCATTGCCAACAAATTGAGGAAGAGAAACTAAAAGGGAGGTCTAGGGAGAAAAAAAGGTCAAGAATGGATAATGATAGGTCCTTTCATGATGGGTCTGATGGACATGGTCGTTCAAGGAATCGACAGAGGTTTTTCAGACAAGTTTCTTCCAATGCTTCTACGTATAAGGAGAATATGGTGTATAACCCTAAACTTCAAGGAATTAGTAGTGAATCCTTATGGCCTACTTGTGCTAGGTGTGGAAAGAGACATGAGGTTAGATGTTTAGCCGAAATAGAGGGTTCTTTTAGTTGTGGTGAAAGTGGTCAAAAAATGAGGAATTGTCCTAAGGCAAAGGCTAAAGGAAGAGAGGATTCTCCTAAGCAAAACCCATTTTATGCACTTGAAGCTAGATGTAAGAAGGGTGTGCTCCCGATGTAGATCCCCGTATGTTGATAGCTTCTTAATTGATGTTTGTGATTTGCTAGATTTTGATGTTATCTTTGTGATGGTTTGGTTGCACTCCTATTATGCTCCTATGTGAATTTAGAACCCATATAGTCAAATTGTTATTTCCCGAATAAGCCTATCAAAGAGTGGGAGGGAGAAAAATCTATGCCAAATGTTAGAATCATGTTTTGTCTTAAAGTTGACTTTGAGGGTTGCATGTACCACCTAGTTAAGGGGAGGGAGATATGTTTAAGTGTTGACCAACTTCAAAGAGTTAGTTACCTTTTTAAGATTTGACCTTAGGTCGGGCTAGCACCAAATGATGGTGAAAGATGATGATGTCCCGAAGATGACTTTTATAACCCAGTATGGTCATTATGAGTAAGGTTTTTAGATAGTACCTAGATACGTTCGGTTAGTAGACTCTACCAAGGGTAGTGTTACGGTCTAAGATGGTTCCAGATCATCTTTTGTGTTAGTTGTGAAAGTTATGCAAGGTATGGATCCGACCTTAGTAGAATTGAAAGAGATGGTGCTTAGAAAGTCCGTTGAGGCTTCCTCCCAAGGGGAAAATGGTGTGCCTAGATAGCAACGTCATTGTGTGTTCCTAATATTAATGGTTTGGGCTTACTTGAAATATCCCACCCATGAAGGGTGTAGTAAGTTTAGTAAGAAGGGGAAGATTAGCCCCCATTTTTGTAGGCCCATCAGAGACCTTGAGGCATGTGGTTAGGGTGCTCGTGAGTTAGCTTTGCCTAGTGAGTTGGCATAGGTGCATCCGGTTTTCCATGTCTGTAAGTTTAAAAGAGTATGTTGGAGATACGACATCCCTAGTACCCTTAGAAGGTTTGGGAGTAGATGAAAGTTCTTCCTAAGAGGGAGTTCCAGTTAAAATGTTAGACCGGCAAGTTAAGAAAGTGAGAATAGAAGGAGAGTTTCCTATAGTTAGCTCCTTATTTGAAGTCATGTGTGTTTAAATGTTCCCATGATTTCCCCTATGTGATGCATGTTCATGAAATCTTGTGTTTTGAAAGAAAATGATTTTACATGATTGATTTCCTCATGTTGTAGTGCATTGAGTATGAGTTGCCTATAGACTTCATGAGATAAATTGATGAGCATGCCTTAGCTCGGAGTTGAGAGATTCCTCCTAGAATGAATGCTTTTTGAGAGTGAATTGCATATGAGCTCCATGAATTTGTGTTGAGCATGTTTTAGCTCGGAGATGGTAGTTCCTCCTTAGAAATTATTAGCTATGAGATTCCATGCATAATGGGTTGTTAGATGAAGTTCCTACTTCCTTCTGTTGCATTGAGTATGTTTAGCTTTGAGTCGACGTTTTCCTCCTTGGTTGTGTACATTTAGATGTGTTGCATATGTGATGGGCTGCTAATCTAGAGTCGTTTCCTTTAAGAGGTGCCTAGAATATCATTCGAGGACGAATGTCCCCAAGGGGGAGATATTGTAACGCCCTGTAGTTTAGTAGGCCAACTAGGGTTAAGTAAGAGGGTAACAAGCCAAGACAAGGGGTAATAGGCAAGGGAAAAGGGGGAGGGCCAAGGCTTGCCAAGGCACTACCCATCTCTATGACTGCCTTGAAGGCTCGTGGTGGCCACCAAGCCCCGTGGTGCCACCCGTGGTGGTGAGGTAGTAGCTGACCAAGGCTGCCTCAAGTTGGCTCACCATCACGAGCCATTTCACGGCCAGTGGTGAAGACCACGGCCCGTGGGAAGGCTCGCGGTGATGCCTTAAACTTTTGGAGGCCAAGACTTGGTGGCCTAGCCACTAGACCAAGGACCACCACCAATGGGGAGGACAACGGCTCGTGGAGCCTGCCGTGAAGCCTGGCACTAAGCTGCCCAATTAAGGGCTTTTTGGGAAATTCCTATTTAAGTGGTCATTAAGTGAGGTCATTTTGCCTAGAATTAGTACACCTATATAAGCTATTTTAACCCTTTAAACTCACCAATTAAGTCATTATTTCAAAAACCCCAAAAGAATCCCCAAGTTCATCCTCTAAAATATTTCTCTCTCTAGAACTTGAAGAAGAAGATAGATTTTGAAGCTAGGTCAAGATCAAGGCACCCAATCTCAAAGCTTTTGAGGGAATTGTGACTAAGGTATGATAGCTTTTCATCCATGGACTTCTTTCTTCCATGGAGCTCCCTAGTTTTCCCCAATTGTGAAGATGAAATCCCCAATTCTAGTTAGGGTTTCTTCCAATGTTGTGGGTATTGATGTATGTTGATCCAATTGAGTAGATAATGAATATTTATGATTTAATTGTTAGTAAATCATGTTTTTAGGATGAAATTATATGTACCCATGCGTAACCCATGTCTAGAAAAATGAAATTGAAGTAAGAGAGTTTTGTGCCTTGAAAGAGGAAATTGAGGATTTAGACATAATCTTCTAAGGTTGATGATATGTATTGTAGATTGCTTAAGATTAGGGAATATATATATGAATTGAATGAGGATAAAGTATACATGTTGAATCATGATTAGTAATGCTTGAATTTATGCCTATACGATGATATATGGTTAGAGTTGCTAAAGAATGAAGCATGTGAGTAGAATGCCTTGAGATATAGGCCTATGGGATGCTTATGAGAAGTATTGCTTGGAGAGTTAAGCATGTAGTATGAGTGTTGATTGTTAAGGCTTGAGAGTAACGCTTGCATGAGAATGGTAGACTATAGATAGAATTATTGTGGAAGGACTTCACCCATCTAATCTACCTTATGAATGTTTGAATGCATGAAGAGAAGAATCACATGAGTTGTAATGAAATCCATGTCTAATGCTAGAATTCTAGATGTGACGATTGAAAGAAAGTCTAGAACGTCAAGGAGGTAAAGTATGAGATCATGCATGTTTTATGAAATTTATGTAAATACTTTAAGAACACTTGGAGAGTGAAGTGTCTATGATTATGATGTTGTTGTTGTGTTGTTGAAAGGACATTCTCATATACACACCTATTCATGAATGTGAAAGGTTTTCTCACATAATGAAGGTTCTAAGGCTGAAAGGCTTTCTCACCTAATTAAATCTAAAAGCTAGTAATCATGGATGGTGAAAGGTTTTCTCACGCATGATCTATCGAGTTATCTTTAGATGTACCTTGAATCGGTAGGCCAAGGGCACCCTTTCATGAGTAACTAAAAAGATCTATTCTAATAATTTACCTTAAATCGGTAAGCCAAGGGCACCCTTTCATGAGAAATGGAGTTAAAAAAGAAACCACTACTCCGTAGAAATTAAGATAGCTTGAAGTTGTGATATAAAATCCCTTCATGAATAGCTTCACTATGTAAGACAAGACCATTTCATGATAGCTTGAGTAGAAGATCTCATGGTAGCCTTGGATTGAGAAATCATACCCTTCCTAAGGTTAGCTTGAACTAGCATAATAGATTGCTTGCATGGTAGCATGACTTGGTTTGGCCAAACCATTTCATTGGTAGCTTGGATTGAGTAATAGTACCCTTCCTTGAGTATCTTGGACTTTCATGATAGTATGCTTTCCATGATAGCTTAGTGTAGCATAATGTGGTGCTTTTCCTTGGTAGCCTTGAGTTGGTAAATCATAACCATCATGTGTGATGACTTGTCTTGTACTAAGTAAAGAAGTACTTCCCATGACTTATAGCAAGAGCTAAAGAGGGACTAGTCGCTAACCAAAGAAGCGTGTTTATGATGAATAACAAGGTTACTTCAAGGAAGTATCGTAAGTATGTTTTAATATGAGATTTGCTTGTATGATGTATGATTAGCTTGGATTGTTGCTAGAGTTGCCTTCCTTGATATGTATGACTAAAGGTGAACTTTTCCTTGCCTATGAGAAATAAGCTAAGGATGAGAATAAAAGATGATGAACATAAATGATGGCCCAAGGTGGTCTACTTAGCATGGGTGAGATTTATGGGATCTTATACATGCCTTGATTAAGTATGCTTTGTGGTCACCTATGAAGTGTTCCTCTTATGTTATGATGATCTAAGTATTGACTATGCTTATGAATATATTGTATCTCTTATGTTTATGGATTATGTCTTATGTTGACTAGTGCTTATGTTATGCCTATGTTGATGATTTATGCTAGCTATCATATTTAGTACATGTTGTACTAATGCATACTCTTGCCTACATTCTTATCAAGTGTTGGTTCTGGCGATATTGAGCTATATCCCCGTGGCTAGGATCTTAGTAGAAACAAGGAGTTCAAGTTTTGGTGAGTTCTCATAGTGTTCGAGGAGATAGTCACCATGTTCTTATGTATTTCTTTTATATTTCGACTATTGTATGGGCTGTGTCCTAAAGATTTTCATGTACTAGATGGTTTGAGACAATATGTAATAGACTTCCGCTCATTTTATAAAAGACTTGATTGTAAGGAAAAATGTTTTAAATTTCTGCATTATTTCTTTTACTTTATGTTATAATATGCTTAGTGGCTTGTATGAGGCCTCTCAGGGTATTGTACACCTTGTTACATCTATAGGGTACCCTTGGGTCGTGACAATTATGAGAGTGACACCGGTAGAGAAAGCAGAATTGGCCGCTTATCAACTCAAAGGGGTTGCTCATATTTGGTTCAATCAATGGAAGGAGGCAAGGCCGGAAGAAGCGAGTCCCATAGAGTGGGAAAGGTTCAAAAGTGCTTTTCTTGATAGATTCTTCCCTCTTGATATTAGAGAAGCCAAGGTGCTTGAGATCATAAACCTTCGGCAAGGAAATATGAGTGTAAGGGAATATGCTTTGAGGTTCACTCAACTATCTAAATATGATCCTTCTATTGTGGCGGATCGTAGGACCAAGATGAGTAAGTTTGGGTCAGGCGTGTCTGACTTGGTAGTCAAAGAATGCTGCACCGCTATGCTTGTCCATGACATGGATATTTCTCACCTTATGGTGCATGCCCAACAAATTGAGGAATAAAAACTCAAGGAAAGATCTAGGGAAGAGAAAAGGGAAAGAACGGATGATGGTAACTTTTCATATTCTAGGTCCGGTGGACGGGGTAATTCAAGGTTCCGACAAAAGTTCTCTGGGAAAGGTTCTTCTAATGCTCCTCCAAGTTCTAACAATGAAAGGGTGTATAACCCTAAACCTCAAGGAGATGGTAGTAGGTCCATGATGCCTACTTGTGCTAAGTGTGGGAGAAATCATGAGGGTAGGTGTCTAGCGGGTTCCAATGCTTGCTTTGGGTGTGGTAAGACGGATCACAAGATAAGGAATTGTCCTTTGGGTGTGGTAAGAGGGATCACAAGATAAGGAATTGTCCTTTGGTTGCTATAATTCAAGCCACCTTCGGGTTCGAATGCTCCTAAGCAAAACCGATTCTATGCTCTCCAAACTAGAGGTGATCAAGAGAGTTCCCCGGATGTGGTGACCGGTATCTTAAAAGTTTTTCAAATAGATGTTTATGCTTTGCTTGATCCCGGTGCTACTTTATCCTTTGTGACTCCTTATGTGCCCATGAGGTTTGATGTGCTTCCCGATTTGCTATTAGAACCTAAATCTGTCTCTACCCCTGTTGGTGATTCTGTTGTGGCTAAGAGGGTCTATAGAAGATGTCTTGTTTCCTTATCCCATAGAGTTACTCTTGATGACTTGGTAGAACTTGATATGTTAGACTTTGATGTCATCCTTGGTATGGATTGGTTGCATTCATGTTATGGTTCTATCGATTGTAGAACTAGGGTGGTTAAGTTTCAATTCCCAAATGAGCCTATCCTAGTGTTGAAGGGGGGAAATTCAATGCCTAAGAGTCGGTTTATCTCTTGTCTAAAAGCTCGGAAGAAGATTTCTAAGGGTTGCATTTATCATCTAGTTAGGGTGAGGGATGTAGATTCTGAAACCCCTTCTCTTGAGTCGGTCCCAATTATAAAACAGTTTCTAGAAGTGTTCCCAGATGATCTACCAGGTATTCCTCCTGAAAGGGAAATACATTTCGGTATTGACCTTCTCCCTGATACGCAACCTATTTCTATTCCTCCTTATAGAATGGCTCCGGTGGAACTTAAGGATTTGAAGGAAGAGTTGAAAGATTTGGTAGACAAAGGTTTTATCCAACCAAATATCTCTCCATAGGGTGCTCTAGTTTTGTTCGTTAAGAAAAAGGATGGTTCACTCCGAATGTGTATCGACTATCGTCAGTTGAACAAGGTGACTATTAAGAAAAAGTATCATCTCCCTAGGATTGATGATTTGTTTGACCAACTTCAAGGTGCAAGTTATTTCTCTTAGATCGATCTCCGATCGAGTTATCACCAATTGAGGGTGAAGAAAGAAGATATTCCGAAAATGGCTTTTAGAACACGTATGGTCACTATGAGTTTTTGGTAATGTCGTTTGGGTTGACTAATGCTCCGGCGGCATTTATGGACTTGATGAATCGGGTGTTCAGACAATACCTCGATATGTTTGTGATTGTTTTCATTGATGATATTTTGATCTACTCAAGGAGTGAGAATGAGCATATTGATCATTTGAGAATTGTGTTGCAGATCCTTAAGGAACAACAACTCATTGCAAAGTTTAGCAAGTGTGAGTTTTGGCTAAGGTCCGTTGCTTTCCGTGGTCATATTGTTTCAAGCAAAGTTATAGAGGTAGATCCTAAGGAGACGGATGCGGTCAAGAGTTGGCCTAAACCTCTATTACCTTTGGACATTAGAAGTTTCATGGGTTTGGCCGGTTATTATCGACAATTTTTTGAGGGGTTTTCTTCTATTGCATCTCCATAACGGCTTTGACTCAAAAGAAGGCTAAGTTTGTATGGTCCGAATTATGTGAAAAGAGTTTTCAAGAGTTGAAAGATAGACTTATTTCCGCCCCGGTCTTGACTTTACCGAAATGAATGGATGGTTTTGTGGTATATTGTGATGCCTCGAGAATTGGGTTGGGATATGTGCTTATGCAAAACAGAAAGGTTATTGCATATGCTTTAAGGCAACTTAAGGTGCATGAGAAGAAATATCCACCCATGATCTTGAATTAGCGGCGGTGGTTTTTGCCTTAAATATATGGAGGCATTATTTGTATGTTGTTCATGTAGATGTGTTCACCGACCACAAAAGCTTGTAATATGTGTTTAGTAAAAAAGATTTAAATCTTCGCCAAAGAAGGTGTCTTGAATTATTGAAGGATTATGATATGAGTGTTCTTTATCACCCTGGAAAGGCGAATGTAGTAGCAGATGCTCTTAGTAGGTTGTCTATGGGTAGTGTTGCTCACGTTGACGATGATAGAAAAGAGTTGGCACGAGATGTCCATATATTGGCCCGATTAGGTGTTCGATTAGAAGACTCGGCCAAGGGTGGTATTATAGTTCAAAATGGTTCCGAATTGTCTTTTGTGAGTGATGTGAAAGCTAAACAATGTCTTGATCTGACTTTGGACGAATTGAAGGAAGCAGTGCTCAAAAAGTCGGTTGAGGCTTTCTCTTAAGCGGGAGATGGAGTACTTAGATACCAAGGTCGACTATGCGTTCCAAATGTTGATGACCTAAGGGAAAAAATCTTGACAGAAACATATAGTTCTCGATATTCCATTCACCTGGGAGCCACCAAGATGTACCGTGATTTGCGGGAGATCTATTGGTGGAATAGGATGAACAAAGATATTGTGGGATTTGTGGCTAAGTGTTCAAATTGCCAACAAGTGAAGGTTAAGCATCAGATATCGGGAGGTTTATCCCAAGACATTAGCATTCCTACTTAGAAGTGGGAACAGTTGAATATGGACTTTATAGTAGGGTTGCCATGTACTCTGCGACAACATGATTCAATTTGGGCTATAGTAGACCGAATGACGAAATCAGCCCATTTCATTTCCGTCAAAGTTTCTTATGTGGCGGAAGACTATGCCAAATTATATTTGAGGGAAATGGTAAGTTTGCATGGAATACCCTTGTCCATTATTTTCGATAGAGGTACAGAGTCTACTTCTCAGTTTTGGAAGTCATTTCATAAGGGTCTCGGCACTAAAGTGAAAGTTAGCACGACTTTTCACCCACAAACCGATGGGCAAGCGGAGCGAACGATCCAAAATTTAGAGGATATGTTGAGATCATGTGTCATCGATTTTAAGGGAAATTGGGATGATCACTTGCCGTTGATAGAGTTTGCTTATAATATTAGCTACCATTCTAGTATTGGTATGGCCCCCTTTGAAACTCTTTATGGTAGGAGGTGTAGATATCCTATAGGGTTGTTCGAAGTGGTTGAGGTGCCTTGATTGGACCCAAATTAGTTCATGAGGCTATGGAGAAAGTCCGGCTCATTAGAGAGAGGTTGAGAATGGCCCAAAACCGACAAAAGTCCTATGTCGATGTTTGAAAGAGAGACCTTGAGTTTTAGGTTAATGATTGGGTCTATTTGAAAATCTCGCCCATGAAGGGTGTGATGAGGTTTGGGAAGAAAGGAAAACTTATTCCCCGATACGTAGGCCCGTATCAAATCTTGAGACGTGTTGGTAAGGTTGCTTATGAACTTGATTTGCCAAATGATTTGGCAATGGTGCATCCGGTGTTCCATGTCTCTATTCTTAAGAAGAATGTTGGAGATCCGACATCCATAGTTCCCATAGAAGGCTTGGGGTAGATGAAAGTTTCTCTTCTAAAGAAGTTCCGGTTGCGATTCTAGACCGGCAAGTTAAGAGATTGAGAAACAAGGAAGTTGCTTCCGTGAAAGTATTGTGGAGAAACCACTTAGTTGAGGGTGCTACTTGGGAGGCCGAGGCCGATATGAAGTACCAATATCCTCATCTCTTTCCTTCTACTCTGGCTTGAGGTAATGAGGTTCCTCTTGGTTTGTTTTATGATTTGATGTCATGTGTATTTTAGATGTTCCCATGATTTCATTATGTTATGCATGTTCATGAAAACTTGTGTTTTGAAAGAAAATGAGTTTATGTGATTGATTTTTCTCATTTTGTAATGCATTGAGTATGAGTTGCCTAAAGACTTCATGAGATGAATTAATGAACATGTTTTAGATATTCTTTTTGAGATTGAATTGCATATGAGCTCCGTAAGATTGTGTTGAACATGTTTTTAAGTTGAAGAAGGTAGTTCCTCCTTGAATATAATCTGAAAATTTCATGCATATTGGGTTGATAGATGTTGCTCCTACTCCGTTACGGTGCATTGAGTATGATTGGTTTGGAGTCGATGTTTCCTCCGTAGTTGTGTGCATTTAGATGAGTTGTGTGCATGATGGACTGCTAGTGTTGAGTCTTTTCATTGGAAAATGTGCTTAGAATCTCATTCGAGGATGAATGATCCCAAATGGGAGATAATGTAACACCCCGGATTTGAAAGAGGTAACATAGCAGTTTTTCCGACCTTCCAGGTGTCATCCACGAAGTGCAAACCAAGGCCCGTGGTGTGGGCAACGGACCGTAGGTGTGTCCGTGGATTGCCCTATAGAAAAAGGTCCAGGCATGGACCACGGCGGCACCTATGCACCGTAGGTGGGACAACGCCCTGTGGTCCAGTGGCCGTTGATTGGCCAAAAGTCTCTAACCAGACGACGACTGACTAGGACGGACCGTAGATCCATCCACGGTCCGTCGGCCATGGGCTAGCAGTTATTTTCAAGGGCAGTTGGGTCTTTTCCGGTTTTAATTAAATCAATATGGTGTCATTTTGCCTAAGTCTAGAACACCTATATAAGTATTTTTAACCCCAAAAATCCCCCATTCAAGTCATTCTCTCAAATCCCAAAAGAATTCCCAAAACTCCTCTCAAATATTCTCTCTTTAGAAGTTGGAAGAAGAAGGAAGAAGGAAGAAGTTGAAGCTAGGTTCAAGTCAAGTCTCCAATCTTCAAGCTTGTGAGGGCCACAGATCGTAGTTTGGTCCGTGGATTGGTCCTCAGAAAAAGGTCTAGGCATGTACCACGGTGGAACCTACGGACCGTAGATGGGACCACGCACCGCTGTCCAGTGGGCATCAATTGGCCAAAAGTCTCTGACCAGATGACGACTGACTAGGACGGACCGTAGATGCATCCACGGTCCGTCGGTCGTGGTCCGTCGGTCGTGGGCTGGCAGTTATTTTCAGGGGCAGTTGGGTCTTTTCCTGGTTTTAATTAAATCAATGTGGTGTCATTTTTCCTAAGTCTAGACACCTATATACGTATTTTTAACCCTCAATATCCCTCATTCAAGTTTTTTTCTCAAATCCCAAAAGAATTCCCAAAGCTCCTCTCAAATATTCTCTCTCTAGAAGTTGGAAGAAGAAGGAAGAAGTTGAAGCTATGGTCAAGTCAAGTCTCCAATCTTCAAGCTTGCGAGGGCTTTGTAATCAAGGTATGATGGCTTTTCATCCATGGATCTCTACCATCCATGGAGTCCCCTATAATTCCCCAATTTGATGAAGAATTCCCTAAATTTTAGTTAGGGTTTCTACCAATGTTGTGGGTTATGATGATTGTGGATCTAATTGAGTGGATTATGATTGTTTGTGATAGAATTGGTAGATTACATGTTTTTAGGATGAAATTACATATACCCATGCCTATTCCATGATTCTAACCTAGAATTGATATAATTGGGATGATGCTATGAAGGAAAACTTTATGGGTTTAGGCTTATCCTTATAGAATTGATGAATTATGATTAGAATTGCTTGAGAATAAATCTTAGATGATGATTATGATATGTAGTGCTTTGAGAGTAAAGCTTATGATATGAATTGTTGGTAATTGATGTTATTGTTGTGGAAGGGTTACTTCCCACACAAATTGCTTAGATTGGAATGTATGAATGTGAAAGGCTTTCTCACAATAATGATTCTAGGTTGAAAGGATTGCTCACCTAAAATGAATCTAGACTAAAAGATTATGAAATTGATGAGGCTAGGGGTGATTACCCTTGACTTCCATATGAGAAGGATATGAGGTGATTTCCCATAATCTTTATAATTGAACAAGAGACGATCCCTCACGTTCCTATTAAGATGAATGGACATGGAGGCGAGTACCCATGCTCCTTATTAAATTATGTGGAGGAGAGTACTCGTGTCATATGATGTCATTGTGGAGCCGAGTCCCCATGATCTTAAAGTAAGTAAGGCAAGAGGCAAATACCCATTAACCTTTGTAAGTAAGGCAAGAGGCGAATACCATTAGCCTTTGAAAGCTAGGCAATGAGGCGAATCCCCATGTCTTTAAAAGTAAGTATGAAAAATGTAAACTACGTTATAATAAATGAATAGCTTGGATTTCTGCTTGAGATGCTCTCAATGAGGTAAGCTTGACTAGAGGCCGATTATGATGATGATTATGTGCATTGATTATGCTTATGGTTTATATTGACTAACCATGATGTTTATGTTGTTTATGATAGCTCTCATATTTAGTAAATGTTTGTACTAATGCATACTCTTGCCTACATTCCTATCAAATGTAGGGTCCGGCGATATTGATACTAACGCTCGTGGATAGGTTCATAGTAGCTCAAGGAGTTGAAGTTGTGGTGAGTCCTGATTGTGTTCGAGGATGTGATCACCGTTTCCTTATGTTTATTTCATTTTATGTCTTGAACTAATGTATGGGTTGTGTCCCAAGACTTTATTCATGTTGTTTAGATGGTTTGAGACAAATGCATTAGACTTCCGCTCGTTTTATAAAGACTTTGGTTGTGTTTGAAAATGTTTTAAACTTCCGCATCATTTCTGTTACTTTATGTTATGATATGCTAAGTGGCTTGTATGAGCCCTCTCGGGCTCTTATACGCCTTGTTACATCTAGCGGGTACCTCTGGATCGTGACACTAGAGCTTGGATTTGAATGTTTCCCGATTTTGGTGAGTCCTCATGGTTCGAGGACGGATTTCTATGTTTAGTTTCTTTCATGTACTTTCCCTTTTGAACATGTTGTATGGGCTAGGCCCAATTTCATTCGATATTGTAATAGATGGCTAAGATGAGACAATGTGTCTAGACTTCTAGTTTCTTTTATGAAAAACTTTTTGAGACTTGAAAATGTTGTTTTACTCTTATTGTTCTATTTCTTATGTTATGAGGACTAAGTAGCTTGTATGGAGTTCTTCGGTGTTCTATATGCCATGTTACTTCTAGGGGGTACCCCTGTGTCGTGACAAACTTGGTATTAGAGCATAAGGTTCAGAATGGTTCGAGGATGATGTCTCATAAGCCATGTTTAGTAGAGTCTTGTTCATGAGTGTGAATCGTGCCACATTTATTAATGAGAGGCTACAAGATGTTTAGGAAACTCCACTTCTTTCATTACTCTTAAGTCGTGCGATAGAGTTTAACTCTATAAGGTCTTTCTCCTAATCCTTACCCGATGGTCTACAGGATATGACTATTCGAAGGGATTTTGTTAGAAGGAATGAGGAAGACAATGTGAATCAATGAGCTCCTCCTCAAGCTCCTCAAGCTCATGTAGATGTTTTGGCCAAACAAGTAACAAATGCGGAGTTTAGGGCTGCTTTTCAAGTGTTGGCTCAAGCCATGACAGCTCAAGCCAATAGAGAGTTTGTAGCTCCCATGAACTCTAATATGAATTCGGTGGCTTCAAGAGTGAGGGACTTTGCAAGGATGAACCCTCCAGAATTTTATGTCTCCAAAGTTGAGGAAGATCCTCAAGAGTTTATCAATGAGGTTTATAAGGTACTTTCTATTATGGGGTGACTCCGGTTGAGAAGGCGGAGTTGGCTGCTTATCAATTGAAAGGTGTTGCTCAAGTGTGGTATTACCAATGGAAGGAAGGGAGGCCGGTAGGAGCGGGTCCCGTAAAGTGGGAAATATTTAAGTCTACTTTTCTTGATAGGTTCTTTCCTCTTGCGATGAGGGAAGCAAAGGTGCAAGAGTTCATTAACCTTCATCAAGGAAGTATGAGTGTGAGGGAGTATGCTCTAAAGTTCACCCAATTGTCCATGTATGCTCCAACAATGGTTGCGGATTCAAGGGCTAGGATGAGTAAGTTTGTGACGGGTGTTTCCAAAATGGTGGTTAAAGAGTGCCACACCGCCATGCTCATTAATGACATGGACATCTCTCGTCTTATGGTGCATGCCCGACAAATTGAATAGGAGAAACTCAAAGAAAAGTCCAGGGAGGTAAAAAGGGCTAGGACCGGTGATTGAAATTTCTCTAATGCAAGGTCCGAGAGACAAGGTCGACCTAAATTTTGACAAAGCTTTTCCAGTCAAGGTTCCTCCAATGCTCCTCCTAAGTTCAACAAAGATAGGGTGTCTAACCCAAAGCCTCAAGGAGGCAATGGTAGTGGGTCTTCATTTCCTAGGCCTACTTGTACTAAATGTGGGAAGAAGCATGAGGGTAAGTGCCTAGACGGCATGGATGGTGTTGGTAAGAGTGGTCACCAATTGAGGAATTTCCCAAGGCTTACGGCTAAAGGAAAATAGGGCAAGCAAGCTGCTACTAGTGGTTCGAATCCCACTGCTCCTAAGCAAAACCGCTTCTATGCTCTCCAAAATCGAGGTGAAAAAGAGAGTTCTCCGGACGTGGTCATCGGTATGTTAAAAGTTTTCCATATAGATGTGTATGCTTTATTATATCCCGGTGCTACTTTGTCTTTTGTGACGCCCTACGTGGCTATGAGGTTTGATGTTCTTCCGGATGTGTTGCTAGAACCTTTTTTTATCTCTACTCCTGTTGGTGATTCTGTGGTGTCTAAGAGGGTCTATAGAAGATGTCCTGTTTCCCTATCCCATAGAGTTACTCTTGTTGATTTGGTAGAGCTTGACATATTAGATTTCGATGTTATTCTTTTTATGGATTGGCTGCACTCTTGATATGCTTCTATTGATTGTAGAACTTGTGTGGTCAAATTTCAGTTACAGAATGAACCTATCCTTGAGTGGAAGGGGGGAAATTATATGTCTAAGGGTCAGTTTGTATCATGTCTTAAGGCTAGAAAATGATCTCTAAGGATTGCATTTACCATCTTGTTAGGGTGCGGGATGTAGAGTCTGAAACCCCTACTGTTGAGTCAGTCCCCATTGTAAATGAATTTTCAGAAGTGTTTCCAGATGATCTACCCGGTATTCCTCCCGAGCGGGAAATAGACTTCGGGATTGACCTTCTCCTAGATACACAACCTATTTCAATTCATCCTTATAGAATGGCCTCGGCTTAGTTAAAGGAGTTGAAAGAACAGTTAAAGGATTTGTTGGATAAGGGCTTCATCCGACCGAGTATCTCTCCATGGGGTTCTCCCTTTTTTTATTAGAAAGAAAGATGGGTCTCTTCGTATGTACATTGATTATCGTCAGTTGAACAAGGTGACCATTAAGAATAAGTATCCTCTTTCAAGGATAGATGATTTGTTTGGCCAACTGCAAGGGGCAAGTTACCTCTCTAAAATTAACCTTAGGTCGGGTTATCACAAATTAAGGGTGAGAGGTGATGATAATCCAAAGACGGCTTTTAGAACCCGGTATGGTCATTATGAATTTTTGGTTATGTCGTTTGGGTTGACTAATGCTCCGGCGGCATTTATGGACTTGATGAATAGGGTGTTTAGACAATACCTTGACATGTTTGTGATTGTAATCATTGATGATAATTTGATCTATTCAAGGAGTGAGAATGAGCATGTTGATCATTTGAAGATTGTGTTGCAAGTTCTTAAGGACCATCAACTTTGATTAAGGTCTGTAGCTTTCCTTGGTCATATTGTGTCAAATAAGGGTATTGAGGTAGATCCTAAGAAGACGGATGCGGTCAACAGTTGGCCTAGACCTCTAACTGCTTCGGTTATTAGAAGTTTCTTAGGTTTGGCCGGTTACTATAGAAGGTTTGTTGAGGGATTTTCTTCCATTGCCTCTCCGTTGACGGCTTTGACTCAAAAGAAGGCTAAGTTCATTTGGTCGGAAGCTTGTGAGAAAAGTTTCGAATAGTTGAAAGATAGACTTACTTCCGCTCTGGTGCTGACCTTACCGAAAGGTACGGATGGTTTTGTGGTGTATTGTGATGCCTCTAGAGTTGGGTTGGGATGTGTGCTTATGAAAAATGGTAAAGTGATTGCCTATGATTCAAGGCAACTTAAAGTCCATGAGAAGAATTATCATACCCATGACCTTGGGTTAGCGGCGGTTGTCTTTGCCTTAAAGATTTGGAGGCATTATTTGTATGGGGTTCATGTTGATATTTTCACCGATCATAAGAGCTTACAATACGTGTTTAGTTGGCTTGAATTATTGAAGGATTATGACATGAGTGTTCTATATCACCCCAGTAAATCTAATGTGGTAGCAGATGCCCTTAGTCGATTGTCTATGAGTAGTGTTTTTCATGTTGATGATGATAAGAAAGAGTTGGTTCGAGATTTTCATAGGTTGGCCTGATTAGGTGTTCAATTAGTGGACTCCACCAAGGGTAGTGTTATGGTTCACAATGCGTCCGAATCGTCTTTTGTGGCGGATGTGAAATCTAAGCCAAGTCTTGATCCTATTTTGGTTGAATTGAAAGAGGCGGTGCTTTATGAAATCCGTTGAGGCTTTCTCCCAAGAGGGAGATGGTGTACTTAGATACCAAGGTCGTTTATATGTTCCCAATGTTTATGACTTGAGAGAACAAATCTTGTCAGAAGCCCATAGTTCTCGATATTCCATTCACCCGGGAGCCACCAAGATGAACTGTGACTTGCGGGAGGTCTATTGGTGGAATGGGATGATGAAAGATATCACGGAATTTTTGGCCAAGTGTCCTAATTGTCAACAAGTTAAAGTTGAGGCATCAAAGGCCGGGAGGTTTATCCCAAGATATAGGTATTCCTACTTGGAAGTGGAAAGATGTGAACATGGACTTTATTGTTGGTTTGCCTTGCACCCGGCGACAACATGACTCTATTTGGGTTATTGTAGATCGGATGAAAAAATCGGCTCACTTTATTCCCGTCAAGGTTTCCTATTCGGCGGAGGACTATGCTAAGTTATACAAAAGAGAAATGGTGAAGTTGGATGGAGTGCCTTTATCCATTATTTCCGATCGTGGTCCTCAATTCACTTCTCACTTTTGGAAGTCATTCCAAAAGGGTCTTGTCACTAATGTTAAGCTTAGCACAGATTTTCATCCCCAAGCTGATGGGCAAGCGGAGCGTACTATCCAAATTTTGGAAGATATGTTACGGGCTTGTGTAATTGACTTTAAGGGTAATTGGGATGACCACTTGCCATTGTTAGAGTTTGACTACAATAATAACTATCATTCAAGTATCGGTATGGCTCCATTTGAGGCCTTGTATGGTAGGAGATGTAGATCTCCCGTTGGTTGGTTTGAGGTGGGTGAAGTTGCCCTTTTAGGTCCCGAATTGGTTCATGAGGCCATTAAGAAAGTTCGACTCATTAGAGAGAGGTTGAGAACGGTTCAAAGTCAGCAAAAGTCTTATGCCGACGTGAGGAGAAGGGATCTAGAATTTCATGTTGAAAATTGGGTCTATTTAAAAATCTCACCCATGAAGGGTGTGATGAGGTTTAGTAAGAAGGGGAAGCTTAGTCCCCAGTATGTAGGCCCATACCAAATTTTGAGACATATTGGTAAGGTTGCCTATGAGTTAGATTTGCCAAGTGAGTTGGCTTCGGTGCATCCGCTTTTCCATGTCTCTATGCTTAAGAAGTGTGTTGGTGATCCAACATCCATAATTCCCTTGGAAGGGTTGGGAGTTGATGAAAGTCTTTCTTATGAGGAAGTCCCGGTAGAGATTCTAGACCGGCAAGTCAAGAAATTGAGAAACAAGGAAATAGCTTCCGTGAAGGTTTTATGGAGGAATCATCTAGTTGAGGGTGCTACTTGGGAGGCCAAGGCTGATATGATGTCCCGTTATGCTCATCTTTTTCCTTCTACTCCTATTCTAGATGGAGGTAATCAGCTCCTCTTGAGTTTTCGTTATTTTGGGAGTCATGTGTGTTATATGTGTTTTCCATGATTTCCCTATGTTATGCATGTTCATGAGAAACTTATGTTTTGAAACAAAATGAGTTTATATTATTGATTTTTCCTCATGTTGTTGTGCATTGAGTATGAGTTGCCTATTGACTTCATGAGATGAATTGATGAACATGCTTTAACTATGCCTTTTGAGAGTAAATTTCATAAAGGCTCCATGAGATTGTGTTGAGCATGCTTTTAGCTTGGAGAAGGTAATTCCTCCTAAGAACATGAGAAATGTTGAAATTGTATGCATAATAGGTTGTTAGATGTAGTTCCTACTTCCTTGTGATGCATTGAGTGTGTTTGAGTTTGGAGTCGATGTTTACTCCTTGATTATGTGCATTTTATTATGTTACATGCATGTTGGGCTGCTATTATTGAGTCTTTGCTTCCGTAAGGTGTCTATAACGTCATTCGAGGATGAATGTTCCCAAGGAGGAGATAATGTAACACCTCGGAATCTAGTAGACTAAACTAGAGCTAAGTGTGAGGGTAAGAGCCAAGGAAGAAGGGCAAGGGACAACGAAGTGGGCTAGGACAGTCTACCTTGGCCTAGACACTGCCCCACCTACCACGGCCACCACCACGGCTCGTGGTGAGGACCACAGCTCTTAGTGTGGCTCGTGGTGGGCTAGGCAGTAGCCATGCCAAAACTGCCCAAAACAGCCCCACCTTCATGAGCCACTTCACGGCTCGTGGTGAAGACCACGGATCGCGGGAAGGCTCGTGGAGCGGATTTAGTTTTTAGGGGTTAAGGGGGGAGTGGCTTAGCCACTGTTTTGTGACCACGAGAGGGACCACGGCTTGTTGAGACCTCCGTGAAGGTGCCTTAAAATTTTTGGGTTAAGGGCACACTTGCCTAGCTATTGTCCCATGGTCCACGAAGGGGACCACCGCTCGTGGTGAAGACCACGGCTCGTGGGACCTCACGTGGTCCTTGAGCAGTGCACTGTAAGTGAGGGTTAATTTGGGTAATTTCGGTTTTGACTAAACTAAAGCAATGTGATTTTGCCTAAGTCTAGGGCCACTATATAAGTCGTTGTAACTCTGAAACTCACCCAATTATGTCATATTTTCCAAAACCCAAAAGAAATCCCCAAAGTTGATCCGCTCAAATAATTATGTCTCTAGAAAACATGAAGAAGAAGAAAAAGAAGAAGAAGGAGATTCAAGTTAGGGTTTCAAGAGAAAGCTTTTACACATCAATTTCTTTGGGCTTTGATAGTAAGGTATGGTAGTTTTCATCCATAGATTCCTTTTATCCATGGAATTCCTTCAAAATCTTCAATTTCAAAAAGGTAGAAATCCCCAATTGTTAGGGTTTGATTCAAAAGTCATGGGGTCCTTTAAAAATTGATTTAATTGATTGAATTGAGTTGTATTAAGTATGAATTGATGATTTTTTATGATTTTTATGATGTTTCCCCTTGAACCCATGTAATTTCCATATTTCTCAAAGTTGATGATATGATGTGGGTCTTTGTTGATGAAAGAGGAATTTTATGAATTAACGAATGAAGTGATAGAATCACATGAATTATAATGAAATCCTTGTCTAATGCTTGAATTCTGGATGTGATTATTGAAAGTAGATTTTGACCTCAAGGAGGTAAGTTATGAGATTATGCATGTCTTTATGAAATCTATGAAATTGCTTTAAGGACACTTTGAGAGTGAAGTGTCAATGATTATAATATTGTTGTTGTTGTGTTGTTGAAAGGACATTCTCATAAGCACGTATGAACATGATGTGAAAGGTTTTCTCACATAGTGAAGATTCTAAGGTTGAACGGCTTTCTCACCTAGTTGAATCTAAGATTAACATGTAAACATGGACGGTGAAAGGTTTTCTCACGGATGATCTAAAGAGCTGTCCTAATGAACTAACTAGGATTGGTTTTCAAGGACATCCTTCCATGAGACATGAGTTAAGTTAAGACTTAATAAATACTTTGTGGGATTTATGCTTACCACCGAGTGGATATTGAATATGAGATGGAAGCTCAAACGTCAGAAAGGCCGAGTTTTTAGAAACAATCACATGAGATGGAAGCTCTTCTGTCAGAAAGGCTCGTTTTCTAGTAACAATCTCTTTATACAATAAATTGCATGCCCCCGTAGGATATTTAGCTAGTGGATCCACCTAAGCTAACAAACCATGGTTTTACCTTAGGCAAGTAGGACAACCCTTTTTGGTGTGGGTAATACCGGGTGATCATGTTATGGCTCACATGGTCTCATGTCGGTTAAGGCTAATTCCCACCATGACAAGATTAATGATGAACTAAGGCATGCTTAAGGATGTATCCTGCAAGTGTTCAAAGGTTTTAAGGATGATGCTAGCGTATGTTGACTATGATGTTATGACTGATGTTTTCCTACTCTTTTTATTATGATGCTTTTGCTTTTATGAAAATACATGTCATGAAATGAAATGTTCCTTTTAGCATGTTTTAAATTTTTTTATGCATGTCTATCATACTTGGTGCATTTTTATACTAATGCATACTCTTGTATACATTTTTCCCAAATGTAGCGTCCGGTACTCAAGGTGGTCAATTTTGTGGCTAGAGCTTGGATTTGATTGTTTCCCGAGCTTAGTGAGTCCTCATGGTTCGAGTACGAATTTCTATGTTTAATTTCTTTCATGTAGTTTCCCTTTTGAACATGTTGTATGGTCTAGGACCAATTTCATTTGATATTGTAATAGATGGCTATGATGAGACAATGTGTCTAGACTTCCGCTTTCTTTTATGAAAATTTTTTTGAGACTTGAAAATGTTGTTTTACTCTTATTGTTATATTTGTTATGTTATGAGGACTAAGTGGGTTGTATGGAGTCCTTCGGGGTTCTATACGCCATGTTACATCTAGGGAGTACCCTTCGGTCGTGACAATTACGACATTATATTGAGATGAGTTGAGTTTAGATGAGGTAAGTGTTTCTTTCAGATTCCAGTTCAAGCTTATTTCTTGTTTAGAGTTCCTCTCGCATGCTCGTACATTCCATGTACTGACAATATTTGGCCTGCATCTTTTTATTATGCAGATACAGGTAACCAGGATCAACATCCAGCGCTTCGTTGATCCAGTTGAGCTTCAAAGTCATTTTGTGAGCCTCCTTGCTTTTCGGAGGATCCTTTTAGCATGTTCTGTCATTTCAGTTGTTAAGATGATCGGGGGTGTTTTCCCAACATCCCTCATAGTATTAGAGGCTTCATAGATAGTGAGACATTGTTAGTTTATTAGTCTTGTTCATTTAAGTTGTTTTGATTATAAGACTTGATTTAAAACATTCTAGTTTATTTCATGAATTTATCTTTGTTGAGTAAAGTCTTCTGCTGAGTAGTAAGCTAGGCCAAGGGTTCGCTTCGGGCAAGCAATAGTTCTCTAGTGCTAGTCCCGCCCTGTATTCTCCACCAGTCTCCACACAGATGGATAGCTTCAGTAATCGATCATCTATGAAAAAATCCAAATTGATTCTCAGACACCCCTCTCATCATCCTCATCACCACCACTCTCTCCCAGACCTTCATAGTATGGCGTAATAATTTGATACCCCTGTAATTGTCACAATGTTGGATATAGCCCTTGTTCTTGTACAATGGAACCATTGTACTTCCCCTCCCTTCATCGGACATATTTTCCATCTTAAAAATAGCATTAAACAACCTAGTCAACCACTCCATATCTTCCTTGTTGGTGCTCTTCCAAAATTCCACCATAATTTTATCGTGTATGATTGCTCTTCCCCTACTCATCCTACTAATAGAACGTCTAACCTCCTCAAACCTTAAACACCTACAGTACCCAAAATCCTAGACTTTTAGAGTTTTCCAACTCACCCAATACCATGTCTTTGTCCCGTTCTTTATTTAAGAGTTTGTGGAAGTATGTCTACCACCTTTGCTTAATGGAGGTCTCGTTCACCAACACCTTGCCTTCCTCATCCTTGATGCACTTCACTAGATCAAAGTCGTGAGCCTTTCTCTCACTTTTTTGTGATCCTATACAATATCTTATCACCACCCTTATCCCTTAGCTAAATATTCAAATGCTCGAAAGAGGCCGTCTTAACATCATTAAATGCCAACTTCACTAATATCTTCATTATCTTATCAATTTCCTTCAGCGTCTACTTTTCTTCCTCATCCATGAACTCTAACCAGTTATTATATATACACAAACTTTTTTGCTTCCAATTTGTCTTGGATTTCTTAATTGCACCACCAGTTTCCTTGACGACCACCAAAGTTCCCTCTCAAAACCCCTGATATATTTGTAGTTGCTTCCCTAATGCAACTAGAAGTATTATACCACATGTTGTTCACATCCCCAATACTATTCTATGCCCCCATACCATTCAACTTCTTCCCCACCTCCTGAGAAAAGGCAGCGGTCAAGCCGCCCCATCTAATCCTCAATCGGTTATAAAGAGTCATCTTCTTCCTATCCCTGTTAATCTTCAAGTCCATCACAAAATGTCTATGTTGAGTACTGATATTATCACTCGAAAAAACCTTACAATCCTTACAAAGGCCTTTATCACCCTTACTGAAGGAGTAAGTAATTTATGTGAGTCTTAGCTACCGTGCTAGTAAAGGTAACCAAGTGATTTCCCCTCTTCAGAAGTTAGAAATTACCAGCTCAAAGGCTTTAGTCAAATCTAGAAATGACGCTCCACCTCCATTCCTCTTCTCAAAACCAAAACCTCCATGAACATCATTAAAGCCACCAGGAGCAACACCGATATGTCCATTAAAATATCCACTAATGAAACTCTTATAAGAGTTCGGCATGCCTCTCATTACCTCTTCTAAATCCTCCAAAAAGAGATTTTTGAACTCATTATCTAGGCCCACGTGAGGAGCATAATCACTAATAATGTACACATTAAGCCCACCAAAAACTAGCTTAACGTTATCACCCTATTAATGATCCTCCTAACTTCCACCAGATGTTTCCTATGGTCCCCGTCTACTAAAATACTGTCACGGCCTAATTTTGTCAGATCATGATGGCACCTACCACATCTCACCAATAAGTAATTCTAACCGATAGACCGTGAAATACTAGGAATGGGATATCAAGTGGAAGTCAACAACAAGAAGCAGGAAGCTTATAACAAAGCGAAGAAAGGATAATAAATAAAAATGTAATACAAAAAACCATTTCCATGACCTGGAACAAGTTAGTAATCAAGAATCTGATCAAAATAAGAGTACAAGGCTTTTACAAATACATTATAAGTACAAGTTTTCTCTGAACACAACATAAAGACAATCCTAGCCAAAACAGATGGAAACTGGTAACTCTGAATGACAAAAGCTCACTCTAATCTATGAACTCCAAAGTTTCTCTGCACCAACCCAAGTAAACAGCTAGAACCCATACTATGATTTGCAGGGTGCAGAAGTGTAGTATGAGAACCAACAATCAGTACCTACTAGGCATCGACTGACTGAGCTCCAAAGATAATGAAAGTATAAACAATAATTAATAAGGAATGTATAGAACAAGAACTAAACTAGAGATAATATGATAGACAAATAATAAGAAACATAAATAGGATACCAGAATAAGGAACCGAGTCAAGACCATACATGGAAACACAAGCTAACAACCTATTCACAAGCAACTAAGATACAACAGTCAACTACCCAAGGTCGGGAGAACTAATATCCACAAATCTTGAACATAGCCTATCAACTTGCATCAATATCATGTAAAAGTAGAATATAATCAAACAATAACTTAATTGGACACAATAAGCCAAGAAGATACAAATATGAAACATGACCTAACAACCCCCTATAAAACTAGAGGGTGCAAACAACAAACAACTATATTAGTGATAGGCGATGCGTATAAATGCAGGATATGTAGTAGCAACAACAGTAACCATGAGTAACAAAGTGTATACACCTACCTCCTACCGTGCAGGTGCGGTAGGACCAATGTAGCTCCATCGCTCGACACAATGGCACTCATAGCTAGAGAGACACATAGGAGATGCAGGAAGTTTGTATACACCGCCTGGTCTTGAAACAAGTCTTATAACAAGTAATCTCCATCATTGTATTAGAGGAATAAGTAGCTAAAACCATGTAGAAAAGGGCGTCAATGCACCATCTAGTGAAGTAAAAGCTGAGAACATCCCAGACTCCTCTAATGTTTCAAGTAGGAAAGAAATACATCATTGACGCCTCATAAATCTCAAAAATCAGTATTTCAAATGATCTAGGTGGTACGACTCCCATTACAACCAGTTTAGAATAGTAACAAAGTGAAAAAAATCTTTCTCCATAATTGATAATGATGCAATAGTGCATGAATCAGAATTGTACCAAAAAATAGGTGAGAATGAACAACCAATGCAATGCATGCCATCACCAATATTCAAAAAAACCACTCACAATTAGAAATATAATACCAGCCCTACCACACTACCAAGGTGGAGAGTAATAAACTGGGATCCAACTATTCCTCTACCACGGTCTCGGTCTCAACAATATAACCACAGGCTCAATAAATCATAACAATCCTATTGTTAATAAAAAAATGAAGGAATCAAGAAGAGCTTTCGAATAAAATAAAAAGGAAGAAAAGTAACTCAAGGAATGACGCCTTACCCCAATATACCACTCTGGTCTACAATGGAACGCATTAGGGTCGATTAATCTTTTGTTGAACTTGGTAAATCCCATCAAATTCCCTCTTAATTATCCATTTTTATTCTTCTGAGCTTAAATATTGGTGGGACTGTTTTAGCTTGATCTTTGCTTGGATTGTACCCATTTTGGGGCACAAGTTCCTTGAGATGTTTGGACCTTGTGACAGAGTCAATTTGTGACTCTATGCATGGGTCCCATAATTGTATTTTTGGGTTATTTTTATATTTTTGAATCCCTATATTGATATGGATATAATTTTTCTTATTTTGCCGTTCCCGATGTGTTTTTGATAGCGTGGCATCTATCAGAGGCCTTACAAAAGGGAAAATCTTTGTAGTAGACAGTCGGGTGTAGTTTCAACCTCGAGGTAGGTTACTATTTCACTTCTTTTATACTTGGCTTAGTTAGTTTATTTGTGTGTTGAGTAGTTTCAATTGTTAGGTAGGATTTTAGTAAAAGTTGTAGGACTGAATGAGTTACTTAGGCTATATATTTCCATTTTAGGTTGATTATCTTACCTTTTAGTTGGAAAAACTTAGTCTAGGTTGATCCTTGATCTTGGTGTCGTTTAGTATCTTAGAAATGGCTTCTAGGTGGCATGAAACTTAGGTTGTCGCGTGCTGCTTTGTGTCGAAATAAATGTGTGCATATGTTATGTTTTGAGCCTTTAAATTCTTTAAATCTATTGATTGTTCGGCCTAAGGCAATGAGCTTGGATTGGTTGTAGTACCAGGTTAGTATGTCAGTGCTATTTCGGATGTTACCCGAATGTTTGATTGATGAGTTCATATTGTTTGGGTTGTGTATGTTTTGACATTATTTTAGACTTTTGGTACTCGCATTTGATTTACTATTCTTGAAACAAACCTTGGTAAGTTTATATCAAAGAATGGGAAAGAGTTTTCACTAAGTATTTCCCCTTGTGAAGCCCAAATGGGTGGATCATAGTTTAAATTAAGGAAAAATGATTTTATATAGAAACTACAACGTTTTCAGTGTTTTTATTTCTTGAAATTGTAAAATACTTGGTTTATGAGTTTGTATGAATTTTGGGTTATTTCTACACTGACGAGTCTGAGGGATCATTCTGGGCAGCCCGTTGCAGATCCAGGTTACATTTTTTTTTTCATGGTATGTTGTTGATAAGTCCCATGTGTTATTTTGGGGGGCCTTGACTTTTATCTGGGTTATATTCCACCTTGTTGCACTTGTTGATGAGTTTGAGTTATCATTTAGGGTGACTCGAGGTATCTTCTGAGCTTCTACATCCCTACATTCATCTCTTGCATCACATCATCCTGATGTTCGGTTTGTTGTGTGTGTTGTGACTGTCTTGTAATTAAATGTTTCCCTATTCACTTTCTTATGTTGTTATTTCCTTTTCCCTCGATTATTGGCTTTTATTTCATAAAACTTATCCATTGTAATGTTAGAAATATCGTGCTTCTCTTCATATATTTATTCTTTCTAAGCTCGGTCGACCCATGATGCCTACTAAGTAGCCCATGGTTTGGTACTCATACTATATTTCTGTATCTTTTTCTGACACAATTCCTTGTACAAGCCACCCTCACTGAGCATCAAATCTCTTATGACTGTCACATACTCAAATTGTGGTGAGCTCCTGGCTTCCAGAGACTTGCTGATTTCTCTCTTTTGTACTGACTTGTATTTTCCATTTTTATTAGTTAGTTCTCTTGTATATATAGTGTTTCTGTACTTAGTTATTCCTGTACCAGTGACACCAGGTCCAGGATTAGGTTCTTGTCTTACTTTGTCGTTCTTGGTCACTTTCGAGCCTCTTTTATATATTACGTATCATATATATTTATATAAAATTTGGCCCTATTTTCGATGTTTATTCTTGTTTCTGTTTGTTCTTTATCGTTATATTCTTATCTTCCGTAAATTTTGGTTTGTTGGCTTGCCTACTGAGGGGTTATGGTAAGCGCCAGCATGGTCCGATTTCGCGTCATGATATAGACTTTGCTTAGTTACTTGTATATAGACTTTGCTTAGTTACTTGTATATGATATAGACTTTGCTTAGTTACTTCGCGTCATCTACTTCCTCTATAAGTCAGCCCCCTCCTTGGATCCTTTTTTCCCTCTCTACTTTCGTAGAAAACATCATTAGTTTCTCCTATAAGCTCATTTTTTGAATTTTTTATGATTTTCTTTTTCCTTCGCCATTTTTTACATTTAACTAGATATCATAATAGATAGATCTAAAATAAGGGATGATGATTGGGATATAGGTGCGGTCGTAAGAGGTTTTAATATAAATAGACCTAAAAATGTTGCAGCTCCTAATTTAGGCTTGGAGACTTCTCCAAATGATGTTTGGAATTCTTTTGACAAACTTTTAGCTCCTGAAATGACTAATTTTAATGGCTTATCTGAAATTTTCTCTTTAGATTTTCCAACCGCTCACCAGCAAAAACCAGATGATCAGGTCATAATCATGAACCAAAATGGTAACCAACAGATGTACTTACATCCCATTCAACCAACTGAATTTATCCAACAAAGCTCTTTTCCTCCATCACCAAAAACAGTAGTGTGTGTGCCACCAACAACTACAACACCACAAGAATGGATTGATCTACAATAACAACTCGATATAGGGGCTAAAATTTATCCTAATTTCACTTTTTCCCAAAAGACTCCTTTATAAAAACTAGAACAAGGTAGCCACTCACCCCGTTACATTTTATGTGTGTATGTTCAAAATTTTGATTCTAAAACTTTTGATTTGAAATCAGGAAAAATCAGTTGATAAGGATTACCTATGGATTGTTGCAAGAGGAACATATAAATGATATATGGACATGATGCAAGTATGGCCAGAAGCATATCAAAGGCTCACCATTTCTGATGTTTGCTCTCTTCACCATTTTTTTCATGTCATAGAATGTTATGTTTCCTTCCGTTCTCAATTTTCATAACAAAAAGTAGTAAAAATTATTAATGGTGTAGACACATGTAATATTTGACTAAACCTAATTATTATTATGTGTATATGACATAACATGAATTACTCTAAGTGTAGTTCATCAAAACTCTGCGAAGCAAAGAAGATAACTGAGAAAAGCCCAAACAATGAGAATATTTTCTTGGTGTCCTACTTCGGTGAACACAACCATGATCCACCCACTAACAGTAGAAATCTTGATGGTTGCAACAAAAGTACCAAATTCAGTCTTCCAAAAGGTATAAATATTGTACCCAAAGCATCAATCTTGAATGCATCATCGTCCTCATCCAAGCACAATAAGTATTCAAAAATTGTTGCTTCTCAAATTATCACAACTATACCTCCGTTTGAAATTGGGAGCAAAAATAAAATGGTCGTTGCGGCCGCAGAGAACAAAGGTGATGGTAAAGAATAGGTGGACATGAATGAAGATATTATCATGGGCTTTGAAATACTCCAAAGAGTTACGAATTTCACCTAATAGGATGAAAATGATAAGAGGAATTGATCTTTCTCCCCTCTCCACCAACTGTATTTGTCAACATTTGTGGTCCTCTAGTAATATTTCTATTTTAGTTTATATAGTAGGCGGTCAAGAATTATAGGTTTGTATTTTACTATGCTTAACCATTTACATCACAGAAAATGGACCTCTTTCAGTTTCGTTATCTTCTATTGTTCTTTAATTCAGGAATCTAGTTCTTGTTGTAAGTTGTTCAGTTATCTCAAACAGTTCTCTCTTTAAGAAACCTCATTTGACTTAATTTATACATTAAATTGAATAGAATATTAAATTATCATTGTTCAATTTTAGAAGTTTTACACACACACACACACTAAAATTTATTTTGTAGTCTTTTACAAACTTGTTTCAGATTTATGATATTTTTATACGAGATCTTCATTTTTTCACAAATGAAGATCTCTTGTAAAACGAACGTAAAACAATTGAAAATTATGATTATATATATATATATATTCCTCCACCTTTCAGACGTAAATCATGCTAAATATTTTTGTGTTCTATTTTTCTCTTCTTGTTGTTTTGAAAATTATGACGTCTTTAAATATTGCAGTATGATGTTAAGGGATCAAATGGGCTAAAATTCAGGTTGTGTCATTACCTTCCCAATTTGACCCGCTTAATGTGAATAATTTTAACATATTGTTGTTTAACTTTTATAATCACAATTTGAATTTCAACACAAGGTATTTTTAAAAAGAAGTTAGAAATGGATATTTAAATTCTAAAAGATATAAAATAGATAGTTGTCACTCCCAAAATATACCCTAGATGTGACATGGCATATAAGACCCCGAGAAGTCCTACACAAGACACTTGACATGCATACAATACAACATAATAGATAAAACTGGGAAATCTCATATGAATAGAAAAGATTGATATAAAAGTGGAAATCAAATCATAGTCTTGACAAACCATTCTAATACATCAAAAGAAGTGGTCGGGACGTAACCCGTACACCACGTACACCATCTAAAAACTAAAAGATACGAAAAACAAAGTAAAGGGGCCATAGTCCTCGGAACAATGAGGACTAACCAACTCTTCGAACTCCGAATGATCAAGCAACTATCCACGAGCGGGAGGAGAGGAAGCGTCACACCCTACATTATTAGACAATATAGGCGCAAGTATGCATTAGTACATGGAATATACTAAGTATGAGAGATATGCATAAAAACATGAAACATGATCATAAAGAGACATGAGCAAAACATGATACGCATGGCAAAGCAAAAACATAGTAAGACCTTAAAAGAAGAATCACGAATCATGAACATGGTCAATGCATCTTAAAATCATAATGAAAGCTTCATAAAACCTTTGAAGTTAACTTAGTTCATTTTGTGGGGTATTTACTTTTAACCGACATAGACACATGAGCTATAGTGTGGAATCTGGTGTCTTCCTCCAACACCTAAATCCTACGGGGGAGCGTAGTTAGGGACAAGGAGACTGCTACTAGAGACTAGACCTCTACTAACAGGAGATCCTCTATCTCAATATCGTCTCTGTGATAAGTAAAAATCCCAATGGAATAATCATTTTCCTAAACATAACTTCATACATGGAAAGTCACAATTTAGTTACTAATCCAAGCTTAAAGCATTATAGCATAGCTCCTCAAATCTTGAATTATGCATGTGTGAGAAAACTTTCACCAAACCATGATCCCTTATATGTGAGAAAAACTTTTAAATTTTTTATTGATGCTCATCTAGAAGCAAAATTTTGATCATCAAAACATAATTTCATAAACCATGCATACACCTTCATAAGTCATTAATCATAAATTCATCACTTTTTTCATAAACTCATATCTAAACTTACATCTTCATAAACTCATAGTAAAAATAATAATCAATGCATGGGTCAATATGAAATCAATTGGAAAACATATTATTGAATCAATTTATTCATAAGAAGATCACAATCATACTATTGAATCATAACAATGAAGACCCATGGAGAATTAGATGAAAACTTAATCAATTTTGATGAAATTAAACTTGGAGAATTGCGAAATCTTTGGGGCTCAATGGGTTAATGGAACTCATCCATGAAACCCTACATATCTTGATGTTCAAAGCCACAAAAATGGAGAAATAGGATATTTGAAGCTTGAAACCCTAGCTTGCTTCTTGATCTTGAGAGAGAATTGGAGAAGATGAATGTAGATGGGATTTGGGAATTTGAGTGAATGTGAGGGTTTGGGTAGATTTAGGGGTTGAAAGGTAACTTAGGACTTAGAATTAGGGTAAAAATGACATAGTATAGGTATTTAATGCATAGGAAAAGACCCAAATACCCTTAAGAAATAACTGTTGGAGGACCCTACGGTTTGGACCTACAAACCATACTGGTCAACCGTAGATCGAGTTACTGAGGCCTAAATTTGTCCAACTTCCTACGACACCATTATATGGACTGTCTAATTTTCTACGGTCTGTAGACCTGATCCGTAGACCTCAACTTTAACCCAAAAATATCATCAAGTCTAGAACCTTTCTACGGATCCCATCTACGACCCGTAGTCCAAACGACGACTCGTCCTGTTCATCTGTAGGTCAAACTTCATAAACTTGAAATTCAAAAAACTTATCTCCAAGTGTACGAATCCCTTCCTACGGCACGTAGGAATTCCTACGGTCCATAGAAAGGATTCGTAGAACCTACTTTTGTGCCAAAACTCAGAATTTCCCCTTTTCTATCAACTTTCCAATTTGCGAGTTGTTATGATAGTAATTCATACCTTTAATATAAGAACACAAATTACATAAATGCAAATAAAAAGTCTTAAAATGGGCTGAAATTGGAGATTGAATTGGGCTAAATTGAGGATTATCTCAAAATAGGTTTAGGCTTGAATGGGTTGAGATAGAACCCACTTCAAATTATCTTGAGCCCAACCCATAAAAATTTGGGCGGGTTACCTATATTTGGTCTCATTTTTGACACCCCCATAATGAACTATTACAAATTATGATGATTGATAGAAAGTTTTGCATAATTAATGCATCAATACATTATTTCAATATTGAACACTTTATTACTAACTAGTTTTTACAAATGTACGTTCAACGTTAATGATTGAACGTAGATATATAGCTAGTTATGATTGCACCATGCATATACAATCAATCAATAATTTTTCTTAAAGGTTTAAACAACAACAACATACCTAGGGAAATTCCACAAAGTGGGGTCTGTGGAAGGTAGAGTGCACGCAAACCTTACCACTATCTTGTGGAGATACAAAGGTTGTTTCTGGAAGACCTTCGGCTCAAGTGTATCAATCTCAAATAAAAAAAAGAAAACAATGAAGAAATCATAACGGTTAAAAATAAAAGAAGTGTAAAGTCAACAAGAGAGAAACAATTAAGATAGTAAAATAATGTGATAACCGAAATTGAATAAACAACATATGGTATGAACTATAAGGGAATGGCTAGTCCTACGACAAGCACTAAGCCTTTGCAAGGCAAGACAACACACTACCCCTACTATGCTTCTACCCTAATACGCGACCTTCACTCCTTCCTATCTAAATTAATATCCTCGGTAATATGAAGTTATTCCATGTTCTGTCTAGTCTCCCCCTTTTAATACTTTTATAGTCTACCCCTACCTCTCCATGTACCCCTTACATGCAACTGCTCACACCTCCTCACTAGGGCATCAAAACACCTCTTCTACACATGCCCAAGTCATCTCAATCTATCATCCCTCATCTTATCTACCATAGAGTCCACACCCACCTTTTCTCGAATAACCTAATTCCAAATCTTGTCACTATTAGTATGCCCACACATCTATCTCAACATACTCATATCCACAATATCCATCTTCTAAACATGTGAGTTCTTGAATTGTCAGCACTCTACCCCCTACAAAAAGGATGGTCTAACCACCACCATGTAGAACTTACCTTTAAGTTTATGTGGTACTGTCTTATCACATAAGACTCAAGAGGTAAGCCTCCATTTCATTCATGTCGCCCAAATGCGATGTATGAAATAATCATCGATGTCCCCACTACACTGGATGATAGACCCAAGATATTAAAAACTTTCTCTCTTGGGAATAGTTTGTGTGTTAAGCTTAACTTCTGCGTCTGCATCATCCAACAGAACACTGAATTTGCACTTCAAATATTTCATTTTGGTCTTGTTGCTTCCCAATGCAACTAGAAGTCTTATCACACATGTTATTAACATCCCCACTACCGCTCCATATCCCCATACCAATCACTTATCCCCAATCTCCCAAGAAAATTAAGGGGTCAAAATACCTTATCTAATCCTTGATCGGTGATAAAGAGTCTTCTTCTTCCTATCCATGTTAATCTCCAAGTCCATCACAAAAATTCTATATTGAGTAGTAAGATTATCACTCGGAAAAACCTTACAATCCTTACAAAGGCATGCATCATCCTTCCGAAGGAGTAAATAATTTACGTGAGTCTTAGCTACCATGCTACGAAAGGTGACCAAGTGATTTTCCCTCTTCGGAAAACACACGTTAGCAATTACCAGCTCAAAGGTTTTACCCAAATCTAGAAGTGATGCTCCACATCCATTCATCTCCCCAAAACCAAAGCCTCCACGAACATCATTAAATCCACTAGGAGTAGCACTGGTATGTCCATTAAATTCAACACCAATGAAAATTTTATCAGATTTCAATATGCCTCTCACTACCTCATCCAAATCCTCCGAAAAGAGATGTTTTTAAACACCTCATCTAGGCCCATGTGAGGCGCATAAGCACGAATAATATTCACATTAAGCCCACCAACGACTAGCTTAATTGTCATCAACCTATCATTGATCCTCCTAACCTCCATCACATATTCCCTATAATCCCTAGTCTACTAAAATACTTATTCCATTTCTATCCCTCGAGCCTCCTAAGTACCACAACTTAAACTCGTCCACATCCTGAGTCTTGGCACCTACACCTTGAAGGTTTATATTTAATAATAATTGAAAATATAGATTTTTGGGTAATTATTTAGATGAAAGAACAAAAAATTAAATTTTAAACATTTTGATTCTCTGAACCTGCAAAAATGATCAATTTAATTAAGTGGGTTAGATATATAATATACATACATGTGATATAAAATTATGTAGTATGATCATATCTTATCAAATACATATTTATAGATGTATATATATATATATATATAATTCCTTTTTTATACTTTTGTTACTTCAATTCCTAAAAACATGAATTTTTATTGTCGAGATTGATTTTCTTCTTGAAAGTGCAATATATAGTTGTCAATGTGAGTAAAATGTTAATTATGAACATTATGATTATTTAGACTTACCTTAGTAATTGAAAACTGAAAAGAGTTTTTAATTACTATCGCATAGTTTTTTCTCCTAATATTTTTTATTCTTATTTCAATCAAAGTATTTATTTGTGAGAGAAGTGGACACATGTAATAACCCTATAGGTAATTATCCCCATTTTTCTTATATTTTTGGCATTTAGAACTTTCCAATAGCTGCTCCAAGTCACTTATGACTCGTTCGGACCGACAGGATGCTCATCAGGCATTTTGTTTGCTTTATATGTGAGTTTCCATCTTTTAGAGCTTCTAAAGTTTAGATATTTTACTTTAGTCTCAAAATTCGGTAAACGATCTTGGAGTGTGATTTAGATGGTTTCATTAGCTACAAAATATTGATTTTAGTCTTACAGAACCTTTGGTTCGCGTTTTGAGGCTTTTGGGGTTCTTTTCTAGCTACCTTGTGGTTTAACTGAAATAGAGCTTAGGGTGTGGGACTCAATTTTCATTGAAATGACCTCCATTAAAGGTTTTGATAGTTCTATTAAGTTAGGAATATCGTTTCCAATTGGTTAGCATATTCGGTGGTTGGACCCCGAGTGTATCTTAAGAATCCATTCGAGACTTAGGATTTTATTCCAAATATGCTGGTATAACAATTGTTTGTATCGTCACTTCTATGGAGGTTATTTCACTTTGGTTGTGAACAATCTGCACTAGCGATGGCTGGTGATGTCGGTAAGTCTTCGCCCTTGCGGAGCTTGGTCGCTCTAGCAAGATTTGGGCCATTTCCATGGAGTCAAATGGTCCCGTTGACCTCCTCTCATGTGAGCCTTTTTTCACATTGGCGACGTTGCTCCAATGACCTCATGTTTACAGGGACGACAGTCATTGAGTATTTTATCCTGCTCTTTTATTTCATAGAGAAAAAGGAGGCGTGTGAGCTCAGTTTGAGAATATTTCATTGGTAATTTTAGTGGTTAAGCTAATAATAGCGTGGAATGATTATAGGGATTGTCAATCTCACTTTGAGACTCCTAAGTCATCATTAATTTCTCTGGTTTACTATTAAAATTAGGTATTCTTGAGCTAATTTGTTATGGGGTTACATTGTTTTGAGATTTGTTTGAGCTCGGATAGTGCCCAACATTGGTGCACATGTTCCTTGATCTATTTAGTACCTATTAACGGAGCCAATTGGGTGATTCCATGCATGAGTCCCACTGGCCCATTTGTATCCAATTTTATGCTTGAGATTCTTTATTAAATTATTGGTATTAGTTATCTCGTATTGATGCCTAGATTGCTAATTTGGTAGCATGGAATCATTCAGAGGCTGCTTGGAAAGGAAAATCTCCATTTTAGAGGTTTTAGAGATCGCGTGTTCGGCATCAAGATATGTTATGGCTTATTGATATTAGACTTGGATGGTTGGTTGTTTTAGCATTATAATTTGCTAGTATTTGGATTAGGTTTTCTAGTATTATCCTTGTTGATATCATTATTGTATTTGCTTAGCCTTATTTAGGGAATTTTTGAGAAATGTGTTACTTTCTCTTGTCTATATTGATGTTCATGTTCTTGTGGTCTATGTATGGATTAGGATTGCCTTTTTACATTCTCTAGCGCCATATCCTAGGTTTTGCTAGTACGTTCCTTAAACTTTAGACATGCTGGATCGTGTGACTTTGGTTTGGCATAGATAAGATTAGAATTAGATGTGACCCGTTGGATTGGGGTTTAACCTTCAGGCACCTATTTAATATCTGAAATGGGATTATTGTAGTAAAAATAGGTATTTAGCCTTGTTCAAGACTCTACTTCTCTTTTTTGGTTGACTTTCCTGACGTTAGATTCCGAGAATGATCGATCCTCTATTATAATTATCCCAATGTCAAATTTAGGGATCGGCTAGGTTTTATTGTAGCTAAACAGATGTTAGATCCCAGGAGAGGCTAGCTTTTGTTTTATCTATCCCAATGTTAGATTTCAAGAGAGACTAGGTTTTGTTGTAACTATCCTGATGTTGTTTTGTATGGCTATCATGACATTAGATTCTAATAGGTGCTTGACCAAGTTTGTGACTATGCCGATGTCATGTTCTTGGAGAGTTTATGCTTAGGTTGTGAGCTACCCTGATGAGGATTTTAGGGTATCCTTTTTTGAATTTTTGCTAGTGGTTCATGGTTTCTCCCTATATTGTTCAATTATTAGTGTTAGTTCATGTGTGTACTCATGTGGCTTATGCGGTCCCCTCAGGTTATTTCTTCCACTTTATCTTTTGTGTGCACCTTGTTGGCTTATGGGTGTCCAGCTATGTTATAGTTAGTTTGATTTACTGTGTTATCTACTTCAGATTCTCCTTATGTGACTAATGATTTACTTCACTGTTACTGTTCCATTTTACTGCATTACTTACCCTTTTACTTACTCGCTTTTACTATGCTTTTACATTCTCGAGCTCGGCCGGCCTATAATGCCTACTGGGTATCCATTGTTTTGATACTCATACTATACTTTGCATCTCTTTTTCCTGATGCACAACCGAGCTCTAGTCGTCCTTTTTGCCCTGTATTTAACAAAGAAAGAGCAAGTGTAGTATCAATACATAAAATCAAGTATTGGGAAGGAGCATTGGCAAGTTTTAGCGATGAAATATGAACATGCAACTACAACTTAGTAAAACAGATAACATTTAATTATAACCACAATTATGGACATAACCTAGAGTCCAGCCCCAGTCCTCAGCCTAAATTGATACGCACAATAAACATGAGTAACTATAGCATAACAAGCCAACCTGATTCACTAATATAACGCACAAAAAATAGTTAATGTACCAGGCGTGGTACTTGTCATGACCTAAAAATTGATGTGATGGCACTAGTCTTATCCCACCAAGGCAAGTCAGCCTTAAACCCAACCATTACAATAAAGTGCGAAAATAAAATAAAATTAGAAGTTTAATAGATAATTCTAATGCGGATAACAAGTCAGCTTAATTAAATTCCTAAAACCTAGTTGTCACGTGCACAAACCTCAAATACATTACAATAGATTTGAAAGAAAAAAGATAAGTCTCAAATGATATCATGTTATAGCAGAACAAAATCATAAATAGGTTTAAGAAAGACCGCTGAGATGACAAACAACTACCTCACATATCTCCATAAGAAGCCTCAGACAAGAAGAGAAGAAAAAGTATCACGAAGATCCGGGCTCGTAAACTACACAAACGTAGAAGCAAGGGATGAGTATCAAACCACACGGTACTCATCAAACAAACTCTTAAACAGAAGCTAAGGGTATAGAATAGAGCTACTCCATACACCCCATCGAACCTCCACAACTACAACCTGCATAAAACACCAGTCCATCCTAATAATTCACAAGTTACATAGCACATAGTTCAACCACATCATTTCAACAATACAGATCAACACCACATAAGATTAGGTTCACCAATCACAAGTTCCACAGAAAAGTACTCGTAAGTTCACAAATGATAAAGATGTGCAATGCAATGAAATGCAATGTCAAGTGTAGTGATGCATGTCTGTCCTAACTATACACACCCGATGTCTCTCAGTCTGAGACCCATGGGGGACATATCTGTCCATGCATCCATCGTGGCATGTGACACAACCCTCGATAATAGAAACCTTCATGGTGTGTAAAATGTCCCTCGAATCATCATATCTATCGCGGTTCACGACACGTCCCTCGACATGATACATCCTCTTTAATTTCCTTATTTTTCCTAAATTCACATAACACTTGTCACAATCAAATCTCAGAATCAATGCAAACGACATGTTCACACAATTAATGAGGAGATGACCATTTCCATAACAATGCACAATTCAGAACAACACAATCGTGATACAACATCAACAATGAATCAATAAGCCTTACAAACCATTCACAACACATCAGACACCAATAGTTAATCACATTGCCTTTTATTACCCTTTTTCATTATTAGAATTATTCAACATGGACAAGTCAACTCATCACTAAGTCTCATTACTCCCTAACGCATACCACAAGGAAATACACGATTCTATACACTTAACAAGGGTTGAGAAATCCACTTGCCTCAATTGATCAACAATTCACTCCACGTCTTGAGCCTTCCCCTTTCATTGAGCTTCCAAATCAATGCAATCTATTCAAGTAAATAATCACAATAAGATTTCGAAACTAACAACACCCATATTACTATAGGCTTAGCCTAGACCCAAAAATTCACCCAAATCTATAATCAAGTTCCTAAGTTTCAAGTCTGGGGCTAAGTCTTAATTTTTCAAATATCATAAATCTAATTGTATTTATAAAATACAATACACCTATTATTTAATTACATCTCTTAATGTATCAAAACATTAATAATAATGTGATAACCAAAACATATATAAATTCAAACCTAACTAATTACTACCCATTAAAATTAAATATCCAAATCCTACATTCACCAACTAACCCCGGAATTGATCAATCAATTCTACGCGCAGAATATCAATGTATTACTTATGCTTTTAATTTCAGTACAACCACTTTAAGAAAGTAGGTTAGAAATATATAATATAATATAGGAGGCAAGATGGACAACCTAAATATGGACTTTCGTATTGATTATTAACTTAAAGCTTTACACCGCCATTTCACTCCTAATTATTTGCTTCTTCCGTATGCACTTGAATTAAAAAATTAACACATACAACCATAATATAATAGTATTTAAGGAAGAAAAATATTGTCAGACGGATGGATCTAATTGGATTAGCAACTAGGCAATTCATTAAATTTGAATGATCAATATATTATGAAGTTTGAATGTATAACTTAAACACTGCCCCACGCACAAATCGAAAACCTTCACTTCGCAGTTCAAAATGTAGATGTCATGACTTTCTGCTCGTCAGTTCTGGTGTAAAATTTGTGATATTATTTTATTACTTGTTAAACACTTTTCTACTTAAATTTAATATATAGGCCAAGTGATATAGGATATTAAATAAATTAAGGTCTTAACCCATTAACCATCAACTAATAAATTAATTATTTAATAAATTAATTATTTAATAAATATCCATCAATTAAATAATCATACTTATCGAATAGGTCATATTTTGAAACTAAATTCACCGACTGATCATAAATAACTTGGAAAAACTATCGAGAGGGCTAAAATGATAATTTCATGAAAATTTTCAAAAAATGACCTTACGGGCTATTACATTATCCACCACTAAAATCCATGTTCATCCTAGAATATAAAGTAAAGAAACTACCTAAAACCTTGAAAAGTTGAGGATATCTAGCAAGCATGTCATACTCCGTCTCCCTAGTTGCCTCTCTAACAGAACGGTGCTTTCGCTGCACTTTCACTGACGCAATCTCTTTGGTTTTAAGCTTCCGAACCTACCTATCTAAAATGGCTATAGGCTCCTCCTCGAATGTCAAATCTGGACCCAACTCCACTAAATTGAGTGACAGCACATGAGACTTATCTGGAATATACTTCTGAAGCATGGAGACATGAAAAACAGGATGAACTGCCGACAAACTAGGTGGCAAGGCTAACTTATACGGCACCTCCCCACTCGTCTTAGAATCTTACAAGGTCCAATGAATCTAGGGCTAAGCTTTCCCTTCTTTCCGAACTGCATCACACCGTTCATGGGTGACACTCTAAGCCAAACATGATCTCCCTCCATAAACTCTAAGGCCCGAACCCTCCTATCTGCATAAATCTTATGCCGACTCTGAGTTGTCAATAGTTTACCCTGAATCCTACAGACCTGCTCTATGGAATCTCTAAGAAAATTAGTATCTAATGAGTCCATCTTAGCTGAATCAAATCAACTAATCAGATATCTTCACCGCCTTCTATAAAACGCCTCAAATGGGGCCATCTGAATACTAGAGTGATAATTGTTGTTGTAGGAAAACCCTACTAAGGGCAAGTGCTGATCCCAATGAGCACCAAAGTCAATTACACACGCGTGAAATGTGTCCTCCAATATTTTAATCGTCCACTCGGACTGCCCATCCATCTGAGGGTGAAACGCCGTACTCATATCCAAATGAGTACCCAGACCATGTTGTAGGGCCTTCCAAAAATGGGAAGTGAAAAATGAATCTCGATAAGGTATAATGGAAACAGGGACTCTGTGTAGTCGCACAATCTGATTGATATAAAGCTCGGCTAACTTCCCTGTTGTATACTTCACCCAAACCGAAATGAAATGGGCACACTTGGTTTGCCTGTCAACAACAACCCAAATGGAGTCATAGCCACCCATTGTGCTAGGCAAACCCACAACAAAGTCCATAGTGATTCGCTCCCACTTCCAAGAATGAATAGGCATCCTCTGATATATACCTTTGGGCCGCTGGTGCTCACACTTGATCTGTTGACAAGTCAAACACCTAGAAACAAAGTCTGCAATATCTCTCTTCATGACACACCATTAGTAATGTTGACTCAGATCATGATACATCTTCTCCACTTCCGAATGGATGGAATATCGAGAATAATCGGCATCGTAAAAAATCAATCTTATCAACTCGCCCGTCTTGGGAACACAAATCCTGCCTCTGATCCTGTAACACCCCAGAAATTTGTAGGCTAAACTAGAGCTAAACGTGAGGGTTCACGTCAAGGAAGAAGGGAAAGGGCCAAGGGAGTGGGATAGGTCATCCTTCCTTGGAGTAGGCACTACCCCACTTACCACACCTACCACCACAGCTCGTGGTCAAGACTACGACCCTTGGTGAGGCTCGTTGTGGGCTAGGCAGTAGCCTCCCCAAAACTACCCAAAGCATGCTCCTCTTCATGAGCCACTTCACAGCTTGTGGTGAAGACCACGACTCGTGGGAAGGCTCGTGGAGGGGAGTTGTGTATGTGAAGGTGGAGAGAAGGTGGCAAGCCACAGCCTCAAGGCCAACGAGAGGCACCACGGCCCATGGAGCCCCCCGTGATGGTGCCTTGGGCTTGTGGGCTAAAGGAACTTGTTGCCAAGCCACTACCTCAAGTCCACGAAGGGGACCACGGCTCGTGGGACCCCACGTGAGGCCTGGACAACCCACTTAATTGAAGGGTGTTTTAGGTTTTTTTCGGTGTTGGTCCAACTTAAGTGAAGTCATTTTGCCTAATTCTAGGGTCACTATATAAGTCATTTTAAATCAAAAACCAACCCATTCAACTCATTATTTCCAAAACCCAAATAAATCCCCAAAGTTCATCCCCCCTAAATATTCTCTCTCTAGAACTTGAAGAAGAAGAAAAAGGCAGTTGAAGCTAGGTTTCAATGAGCAAGGTTCTTCACATCAAATTCATTGGGCCTTGTTATTAAGGTATGGTAGCTTTCATCCATGGTGTCCCTTAAAAATTCCAATTTCAAAGATAGAAATTCCCAAATGTTAGGGTTTGATTCCAAAGTCATGGGTTCCTTTCAAAATCGATTCTAATGATTGAATTATGTTATATTAGGCATGAATTGATGATTTCCTATGGTTTTTATGATGAATTCCCAAGAACCCATGAAATCTCCATATTTCTCAATTGTAATCTTGTGATGTGGGTCTTTGTTGATGAAAGAAGGATGTTATGAAATTATGCATGCAGTGATTGGGTTACTTAAATTATGATGATATCCATGTCTAATGTTTGAATTCTAGATGTGTTGATCGAAAGTGAGCTTTGAACCTTGAAAGGGCAAAGTATTAGAATTATGCATGTTTTTATGAAATCTTTGTTATTGAGTTTAGAACACTTTGAGAGTGAATTGTCTATGATTATGATGTAGTTGTTCTGTTTTTGAAGGATATTCTCAAATACACACCTATGCATGAATATGATATGATGTGATTGGTTTTCTCACATAATGAAGATTCTAAGGTTGAAAGGCTTTCTCACCTAATTTAATCTAGAACTATATGTAGACATGGACGGTGAAAGGTTATCCTCATGCATGATCTAAGAGCTATCTTATGAATTAAGCATGGTTTGAGTGTCAAAACATTCTTCCATGAATATGAATTAAGTCATGACTTAATAGGTACTCCATGGGAATAAATGCTTTGCACCGAGTGGATATTGATATGAGATGGGAGCCCTCACGTTAGTTGAGCATGGGTTTCAAGAAGCAATCTCTTGGGATGAAAGCCCTCATTATAGTCGAGGCCGGGTATCTAGTAGCAATCTCCTTATCCCATAAACTATGTGCCCCCATAGGGTATTTAGCTAATGGATCCACCTAAGCTAAAAATATGGTTCTACCTTAGGCAAGTAGGACACCCCATTTCAGTGTGGGTAACACCGGGGGATGATGTTATAGCTCACATGGTCTCATGTCGGTTAAGGCTTATTCCCACAACAAGAACAAGAATATGAATTATGAAATATGGTTACGCAATAAGCTTTTATATGAGTTTTCAAAGGCATTTAAGAAAATGATGATTATGTTGACTATGTTTTATTACTTATGCTCTCTAAACTCTTAAATCATGTTTAAATTGATAAATTGCATACTTTCAAATGAAATGTCCCCTTTAGCATGTTTTCAATGTTTGTATGCATGACTATCATACTTAGTGCATTTTTGTACTAACACCTACTTTTCCTACATTTTCCCCAAGTGTAGGGTCCGGTTCCTGAGGTGATGATTCTTATGGCTAGAGGTTGGACTTGAGTGTCTTCCGAGCTTTGTGAGTCCTCATGGTTCGAGGATGGCTTTTTCCTATGTTGTTGTTCCTTTCATGTATTTCCCTTTTCGGACATGTTGTATGGGTTAGGCCCTATTTTATTCAAACATTGTAATAGATGACTATGTTGAGACTTAGTGTCTAGACTTCCGCTTTCTTTTATGAAAATTTTAGACTTGAAATGTGTATTTACTCTTATTGTTATATTGCTTATGTTATGAGGACTAAGTGGCTTGTATGGAGTCTTTCGAGGTTCTATACGCATGTTACATCAAGGGGGTACCCCTGGGTCGTGACAAACTTGGTATCAGAGCACAAAGTTTAGAATGATTCTAGGATTATGTCTCATAAGCCACGTCTAGTAGAGTCTTGTTAATGAGAGTGAAGCGTGCCACATTTATGGATGAGAAGCTACAAGATGTTTAGAAAATTTCACTTCTTTTATTACTCTTAAGTGGTGCAATAGAGTTTAACTCTATAAGGTGTTTCTCCTAATCCTTACCCGATGGTCTACATGATATGACTACTCGAAGGGCTTTTGCTAGAATGAATGAGGAAAACAATGTGAATCAAGGAGGCCCTCTTCAAGCTCCTCAAACTCCAGTTGATCCTATAGCCGAGAATGTAACAAATTCGGAGTTTAGGGCGGATTTTCAAGTTTTGGCTCAAGCCGTGACGGCTTAAGCCAATAGAGAGGTGATTGCTCTCGTGAACCCTAATATGAATTTGGCTACTTCAGAAGTGAGGGACTTTGCAAGGATGAACCCTCCGAAATTTTATGACTCCAAAGTGGAGGAGGATCCTAAAGGATTTATCGACGAGGTCTATAAGGTACTTTCTATTATGGGGGTAACTTCAATAGAAAAGGCGGAGTTAGCCGCTAACCAATTGAAAGATGTTGCTCAAGTGTGGTATGATCAATGGAAGGAAGAAAGGCCGGTAGGAGCGGGCCCCGTAGAGTGGGAAGTGTTTAAATCGGTGTTTCTTGATAGGTTCTTTCCCCTTGAGTTGAGGGAAGATAAGATGCAAGAGTTCATTAACCTTCGTCAATGAGGTATGAGTGTGAAGGAATAGGCTCTAAAGTTCACCCAACTATCTAAGTATGCTCCAACTATAGTGGTGAATTCGAAGGCTTAGATGAATAAGTTTGGGATGGGAGTATCCGACATGGTAGTCAAAGAATGTCGTACGGCAATGCTTGTGCAAGATATGGATATTTCACGGCTCATGGTGCATGCCCATCAAATGGAGGAAGAGAAACATAAAGAAAAGAATAGGGAGGTGTAAAGTGCAAGGACCAGTGATGGGAACTTCTCCAATACTAGGTCTGATGGACAAGGTCAACCAAGGTTTAGACAAAGGTATTCCAACCAAGGTTCCTCTAACGCTCCTCCAAGAGTCAACAAGGATAGGGTGTCCAACCCTAAACCTCAGGGAGGTAATGGTAGTGGTTCTTATGTGGCTAGGTCTACTTGTGCGAAGTGTGGAAAGAAGCATGATGGTAAGTGCCTAGCCAGCACGAATGGTTGCTTTGGTTGTGGAAAGAGTGGGCACAAAATGAGGGATTGCCCGGTGCTCATGGCTAAGGGAAGAGAGGGCAAGCAAGCTCCTCCTAGTGGTTCAAACTCCAATCCTCCCAAGCAAAATAGTTTATATGCTTGATTAGCGTTTCAAGAACACCCCATCCAATTCTAGGTGCAAACAATCGTTAAGCAGTATAAAACCCAACAATTGAGTTGGGGTTGAATCCCACAGGGAGCGGTACCTGTTCAAATTTGACTATGAAGTACAAATGTGATCTAACTAGCTATAGAAATAGATATAATCGGAAAAGGAAACATTACAAATCAAAGGGGTGACATCAAATGTCAGATGGGGATTTTGATATGCATTTATCAACTACAAAGCAGTGAAATAGCAATGAGATAACAATAAGGAGAGGAATTCTTGGGATGTGATCGATTATAGGCAAATTTTGATATATGGGTAATTGAAACTACTAGTAAACAACTAAATATCAGTGGGTAGGCTAGACTATAATTGAAATAGCTTTCTCTCGAACAACTATTCCCCTTCAAGTGATTTCAACAAGCATAGCAATTAAGAACAGCCCAAAACCTTAATACATCTTCTCTCTCAAGTAAGATGGGTAGGACTGGATTTAGGATTCACTCTCTCGAGCTGAACCCAAATCAACGCAATACATACATATCATTAATCAATAATTTTAGTTTTAAAACCTCTCTATCGAGGAAGCCAAGAACGCCAAAATAGAACTGCATTTGCAACTACAATTCATAAATTAAACCATAATTAATGATTAAACCCACTTCAAAATAGCATTTAAACTAGTAATTAACAATAC
>JAJONR010002147.1:0-40018 GCA_029582245.1 Solanum etuberosum
AATTTTGTCCCTTTTCTCTCATTTCTTTTATTGATTGCAACAGGCATTGAATTTAAAAAATCATCTTACCTTTAATAACTTTATTAAATAATTAAGCCCTTAGATTTCTTTATTGAGCCAAAATTCTATTGTTGATGTATGCGTTCGATAACCTCAAAAGCCTAAATGCATTATTAACAATAAACAAACTGATTACCATGACCATATTTGCCAAAAGAAGTAACCAAATGTCATAGTGAACTACTCTCAATTAATCCAATAAAATAGTTCACTATAAACTTAAAAGCAAGTAAGCAACACATGACAAATTATTAGAAAAAATAGAAGCATGCCAACACCGAATATGATTTATTTTTTATTTATTTTTTTAAGGGGCCGAAGTAGTAAATAAGCAAGATAAACTAATATCCATTCATATTATAAATATCATAAGAGTCTATAACCTTAGCTAATGGGTTTAGCTATTCATACTAGAAATGAAAAATACAAGACAAAATATCGTGGGTTATTAACTAGCACACAATCACAAGCAAATAAAATAGAAAAGATAAATAACACAAGAATTTAACGAGGTTAGGCTAGACTAATACTCCAACCAAAATTAGAGAGAGTTTTTCATTATGTAAAAAAGAAGAAGTGTAAAATCCTTTAGAATCTTCAACTACATCCCCTATATATAGATCCCAAGTAGTCTCAAACCTATAAGGAAAAAGGTTATCCTAATATTTGAAGGACATTATATTTCATTTCCAAATCTATTAGAACAAAGAGTGTTCTAAACCAATAAGGACTATAATTTTCATGGACAAAATCAAGACATAATTAACAAAATGTAATAACAAATATAATTAAAGATTAAACAAAGAAGAAGATACAAACTAGCTGAGTACAAATGACCACGCAAGTGTATGCAATCATACAAATATTATAGAATTTTTATTCCAGATATCATACCCACAAAGACTTGTCAATCAACCATTTACAAAATTAAACAAATTAATGTGCTGCCAAAAGTGCCAAACTTCATAAACACAAAATTTGACCAGGCTGGCGCACTGCTTGGCACGTTGCGTGCCCTATCAAGGGCACTACGTGGTGCGCTGCGTCAGACCTTTTTTGAGTAAAAATTATTCACAGCCAAGTCCAAGATGATTACCTAAGATAAAGATTATATGAACAGAAAAAAAATAGCAAATTCAATATTTTGCAACTGAAGTACTGGGCATTTCATGTTTTCTTTAGATCTATGTAGACCAAATAATGGTTTAACATTTGAATGTAAATAAACTAAACTTTAGTCTTCACGCCAATTAATTAGCTTAACTTCCATATCCATCAATACAAACTAAAATATTTTTCAATGTTTGGTCAACAACCAACAATACTTATTGTCTTCAAAATCTATCTGCATATAAATACACTAAAGGCCAAAAAATCCATATCAAATAGAACCATATTATTTCTTGTTGGGATGGGAACCTTCTCCTTCATGGACAACGTGAACTTGTAAGTAAAGTCCTTTTATATATTTTTCTCTCACAAATTCACAAATACACGTATCATTTTTCTCCACAAGGTTCCACTTACATAAACTATGCCACCCGCCAATTAGCCATATTCTACCGTCCTGCCAAATCTTGAGTTTTGCCTCAAATTCTCTGCCAGCAGAGTCACGAATGGTCATGCTTGAAGGGAGTTCAAGTTGGTAATCTCTCACCACATCAGCCGGAACGTACTACAATTAGGAAAGACATTGTTAAATTAGAATATTATAAGATTGAACTATAAAACAATCAACTAAAATAGTTATAGGATAATAATTACCAGATGATTTCTCCTATCAGGACGTATTTTTGTTACAAAGTAAGGATTTTTTGGTCTAGTTGCACGTCCACTTCTAAATATATCTATAACTAATTGGTCAGGGGGATTACTCACATTTCCAGCAGTCGCACTTTTGCATTTAGCTTAATCAAAAAAAGTTAACTTGTCCAGTTCACATATAGATATACGGATGGTTCCTACGCTCCGTAGAACTTTCTATGGTCCGTACTGATCAACCGTGGCACCAACTTCAGAAACCCAAATGTCACCTTGCTTCCCATGAAACTTTTCTATGGTTAGTCGAATTTCTTATGGTCCGTAGAACTCAATCTTTAGTCCAAAATTTCACTAAGTCTGAACCTTTTTTACGAGACCATCCTACGACTCGTAGGACCAACTACGACCCGTCATTTCCTTCCATGACTTGAGGTCCTAAATCAAATCTATGAATCAATCCTACGGATCAGTCTTACGACCCGTCAACCATCCTACGGTTCATCCTGCAAGGCGTAGGTCAAACTTTAGAAACTTAATTTTTTTTTCAAAAACTCAAGTCACTTTCTACGATTCCATTCCTACAGCCCGTAGGACTTCCTATGGTCCATAGGTTTGTCTCTTAGACCTCTACTTCAGAAAATTTTCTGCACTTTTTATTTCTTTTCCAACTTTCCAACTTCCGAGGTGTTACACACATATACATTTTTGTTTCTAAAATATTATGTTATATGTCACAGTTTTGACTCTCAGTACTTTTGTTATCATTTATGTATTACTCATGATCAGATTTGTAGTTCTAACAGTCATTTTATAATTGTTAATCTCAATCCTTACCTTACATACCAATACATTTCATGTATTGACGCTACTTGTGCTACATCATTTTATGATGTAGATTTCAGCACTCTAATTCAGATTCGTGAGCAGATGTTCCACTTAATTCATCCACTTTCAGCTTGTGGTGAGTCCTCCTTGAATTTATTCAGAGGACTTCAGTTATGATTTAGCAAATTTCATTCACTTCAGGTGTGTTAGCTTTCAAACTGCCTGGAGTCTTGTCTGGTAGATTATCTAGCTCAATTGTTTAGGGCTTCATTAGACACAGTTATGGGTCATAGACATTGATAGTCTTAGTTCTATTTCAAACTTTTTCTTGAATGTTTTAATGTTCTTTATTTATAAAAGATTACTTCAGTATTCAGTATCTTAGTCCATTACTATAAATCTTAGCTTCCGCATTAGTCAGTGTTCAATGTTATAACATGCTAAGCCAAGGGTTCTCTTGGGCCAGAATAGGTTTCGAGTGTCGACCATGTCCAGGGTGTAGACTCAGGGTGTGATGAGAACCTATATTATAAAATAATATAAGCACAAGAGATGTATGCGGTCAGTACTCAGAATGTACTGAGTATGAGGAAAGATGCATGAACCATAGTATAAAGCATGATAAGTATGAAAATATTATAATGCATGACCAAGTAAAATATGAAATAATCTGATAAGACGAGTTCATAAAGGATAGTATAAGGTCAATGCAATATTCTTAAATCATATCATAAGCTTAATCATAATATTTTGAAGAAATCATAAATTGTTGTGAGAGATACCATTAACTGACATAAACCATGTGAGCTATAACATGGAGTTTAATGTACTACTCTCACACTGAAAAGAGAGTGTCCTACTTATCAAGGTAAGGGTCATAATCATAAGCTTAGGTGAATCCACCCGCTAATATCTATTCTGGACAATCTTATGAGGTCACGTAGTTTAGGAACCTGGGTAATCGCCACTAGTACGCCTCGGTTCTAAGTAAGCTCCCAACGAAAAACATGCATAATGATATCATATTAATAGTCATAGTCTTTGAAATGGTAAGAATCTAGTAATACCAAATCGTTCTTGAAGACTCATAATCATAAGAATAGCTCCTTTAAAATATCATGATTTCATAACATAATCAATTCATAAGAGACACTTAATCGAAAGCATCTATATCACGATAATCTTTTCATAATGAGAATATTTCAATCGGAAGCAACCTAATTTCATAAATCATGTTGACACTTTATTCTAAAGTACCCTTGAATCATAATCTCTTCAATACATAACGAATGTATATCATCAAAGCTTGATTTTATATCAAAATCACTTGCATAGCATGGGTTAGTATAAATATCATTGAAAACATGTAATTATGATCAAATCATGCATAATAAGATCAATAATGATGAATAAGCTTCATATCAATTAAACCCATAGTAAAATCACGGAAACCTAGAATTTGGGTAAGAATCATGGAGAAACTTTGAGGTTTCCTTGGGACTTAATGGGTGAAGAGGAATCCATTGATAAATTTTCCAGATACCTTGATGAGTCGTAGCTTTGAAATCTGGAAGAGGAGAGTTGGAGCTTGAAGAACTCTAGAATCGCCTTGAGAGAACTTGGAGAAGAAGACTTGAGAGCTTTGGGAGTTAGAGAGTAAATGGGGAGGGTTTGAACCTTAGAAACGGTTTTAGGTCTTAGAAATAGGCTTAAAACGACATAGTATAGGAATTAAAAGAGTAGAAAAAAAAACTCATTTAACCTTGAAAAATAACTACCGGAACACTTCTACGGACCCATGTATGGTTCGTACAGGCTTCTACGGACCGTACTGTCCATTCGTGAACAAATTACTGAAAATCAGCTTCTCTGATGAAGGACTACGAGCCAAGGTCTACAGACCGTATACCCAACTACGATCTGTGTAACCCCTCGTACACTGAGTCTCAAGAATTTCCTGGAAAGTAACCACGAGTCGTACTACCTTGTACGACCCGTACACCTCTTCCGTAGATCCAAGATAATCAAATTTTACTTAGTCTGGAACTCACTCTACCGACATCTTACACTACCCGTGTATCATTTCAAGAGTCATCATGTTGGCCCGTAAAACTTCATTTCACTAAGTCTGGAACACACTCTACCGGCATCTTACATGACCCGTATATCATTTCAAGAGTCATCATGTTGGCCCGTAAAACTTCATTTCTCTAAGTCTGGAACTCACTCTAGCGGCATCTTACACGACCCCTATATCATTTCAAGAGTCATCATGTTGGCCCGTAAAACTTCACCTAAGACTTGACGTATTACAGATTTCCAACCACCAGTCCACGACTAGTTTCCACTGCCTGCACAACCATCTATGGTCCGTACACTAGGCTCGTGGAACCAATGCATCAACAACTTTCTGCACTTTTTTCCTTTTCAATTCTACTTTTCCACTTCCGAGGTGTTACAGATTGTAGCCTTGTGTTCACTCAAAAGAACATTCTCCTATATGTCTTCTTCAAAAATATTGCTTCAATTTCTGCATAAGGTCTAGGTTCTTTAGATACAGCTTTATCTTTGATTCTCCTTCAGTGATATAACAGACAGTGTCAACTTTCTTCTTCAACATATCCAGTGCTTTAATATAGAATCAAATTCAAATAAAGAACATATTTCTTTATAATTCATCCTATAACACATGAACAAATTGGGTTAATCTATATTTGTAACATATTTATGCATAGTGCAACTCATTTAAACATCATAAAAAAGTCATAGTGCCAATTATTTTTTTGTGAACACAACAATATGAATATTCAACCCAAGATCTCATCAAGCCTAAATAAAACTTTGAATCTATAAGTACCAAACCAAATAGACAATTATATGAACTTACAACATTGCTATGGAAAGATTTTGTATGATTTTGGTATCCAAAAGATGGCTCAAAAATAAGTTCTTTTGGTTAAGAAGGATGGTTTTGTAATAGTTAGTCCTCAAGTGTTTCGTCAAGGGAAACAATGACCATGCGTCGCACCAAGTCAAAAGTTCAAGTTGGAATACCTACCCTATGCATCACACCAAGACAATTTTAGCAAGATATTATTTTTTTTTCGATTCTTTTCATGCGTACTTGAGCGACGGGGGCTTAGCTCGATCCAAATACTTGCGAATGACTTCTACTCAGACTTCAAAGTCAAACTTTCCATCCCTTTTTGCATCAAATTGTTGCCTATCCATCAAATCATATTCCACACACACAAAGCATATATGTTAAGTGTAAAGTGATCGAAATGAACTTATAACACAAGGGAAAAAAAACTAAACGGAAAAGGGCTTAAAATACCCTCGAACTATTGGAAATGGTACAAAACTACCCTTCATCCACCTATTGGCTCCCAAATACCCTTGACATCCACTTATTGGCTCCCAAATACCCTTCCATCCACCTTTGGGTCCAATATTGACCACTTTTATAGCGGATTATCATTTAAATAATATTTTAAATACGTGGCGATCATCTATTGGTTACAATATAATTACTTAAATTAATTTACAAACTCACCCATTACTAATTATACCCGATCCAAATTGACTACACTCGACTCAAGGTAACTATACCCGACCCAAATTAACTACACTCGCCCCAAATTACATTTACCCCACCAATTAAAACAAATACACCCAACATTTCACTTCCTCTTCCAACCTTACTTCCCCAATTTATTCGATTACAATCTCGAAAAACACTACCTAAATACACTCATGTATCACCATAAAAAATCACGTGTTTTGGTGATTTTTTATGGTGATACATGTGTGTATTTAGGTAGTGTTTTTCGAGATTGTAGGCGAATATATTGGGGAAGAAGGTTGAAAGATGAAGTGAAATGTTGGGAATGAAGGATGTATTTTTTTTTAATCGGCGGGTCTAATTAATTAATTTGGATCGGGTGTAGTAATTTGTGCCGGGTATAATTAATAATGGGTGAGTTTGTAAATTAATTTAAGTAATTAACTTGTATCCAATATACTGTCGTCATGTATTTAAAAAATTTATTTAAATGATAATCCGTTATAAAAATGGTTAATATTGGACCCAAAGATGGATGACAGAGGTATTTGGGAGCCAATAAGTGTATGGCAGGGGTAGTTGGAAGCCAATAGGTGGATGGATGGTAGTTTTGTACCATTTTCAATAGTTCAAAGGTATTTTAGGCCTTTTTTCGAAAACTAAATATAAGGTGAAATGTATCTAAAAATATGTATTTCTAAATGATGATCATGTGCCAACTAGAAAAAGTGCCTTTTAATTGTCTCAAAAATTGTAGGTTACATGTACATATAATATGTTATATGACTAAACACATCTTTCTAAATGTCATATTCACTTTTAGGAATCAAATAACTAAAGTGTTTTCCTTTCTTATTCTTTCAATACTCTTTATTAGATTCTCTTTTCTTTCAATGGCTACAATGAAGATATATATGAATTAGTAGATGTGTTTTATGGATTTTGTACCAAAGCATTCTACTTTGCTAGTGAATCTTAGCTCATCCCACTAAGTAATACAGAAACATATCCCTTTTATCCCAAATATTCTTGCAACCATATTCTACACCAGATTATGGCATCACAACTAACAAATAGGACAGCAAAACATATGATCGAATTAGATGCTTAGAGGGACTTGTCTATAGAGATCCCTTATCGTAATTACTTTTCTATCATGGCTCGTCCAATTGGTCTAATATGCTAGGACTAAAATAAATTTCTCAGTCAAACAAAGGTAAATCATCCACTCCCTCCGTTTTAATTTATTTAGTTTTAACTCGGAAAAGGGTCAAAAATACCTCTGAACTATAGGAAAAGGTCTAAAAATACTCTTTCATTCACCTTTTTGACTCACTATAGGAAAAGGTCTAATATATTTTTTGCAATGTATCAAAAAGGAAAGTAAAACAAACAAATTATATAGAGGGACAAGTTATTAAAGGGAATTATTTGTTTTTAAGAAATCCAACAGAAAAAGGGGTTCCTGCTGCTGAATCTCCACCTAAATTTGATCATTATTGTCTCAAATTAATCTCAGATACAACCAGGAATTATAGCTCCCAACATATGAGGAGATTATAACAGTGTGATGGTTTGCTCTCCCAAAGCTCCAACTGCCTATGCTATACATTTTATCTACAACAAATTAGGAAAAATGTTAAAAGGCAAGTTTCATCTGTATTCATTCTATCCCTTCTACACATATTATACATGACAGCATAACATAATAGCCAAGGAACTCTCACTCCATCAGACAAGAAAGGACGTACGGTTGAATTATTTTGGGACTCAAAATGTGTAAACGTCCACCTAGTTGGAGGGGTAACAATATAAGAAAACGTGGTGTAGTCGATGAACAAAATAATTACAGCCGATATGGGAAGTCTGAACCCTTTCAGGAATGAAGCTGATCATGTACCTCTAGAAATGGCCAAGTCCCATTCTCTGCAGCACACTTTGGTTAACAAAAGGTTTGCATGTTTCATCTTTCCTTTTCTCTGGCTGATAAATTGGATTTCGGTGAAGCAGCAGAGGATTCTGATTTCCTCATCTAGCTTTCCTTGATTGGACATTGCAATCCAATGCCGTAGCAACAAAGGAAATAAGTTCCCTTTCATCCCTTGGCACGATACCTCAATCAGTTTTGCCCAATTTAATATCGGTCCTTTGTTTCCTAATATGTATGGTGATAAGTGTTGGAATCAAAAGCTTCGGGTCTCGTTCAGTGGGTCATAATCGTAAGCATCACCAGCCTTGACAAAACGTCCCTTCACACGCCTTCTCACATCAGCCCTTGCCTTGCGAGAAGCGTATCTCACATGCTTATCAAATCTACACGAGATCGGACAATTAGAAGATGTGAACAAAGAGAAAAGCCAAAAGTTAGAGGAAACTAGAGATTGCACAACCCAGACACTCTTATTTAGAAAAGCACTATTTCTTCTGCATGGAATTAAGGATACTACTTGCGGGTGAAGTTTCACTGGTTATTACAAGAGAACTTACTTGCGGGTCTTCTTCTTTTCCTTGTAGCGCAATACAGCATCGCTTCTGCTACTTGACACCAATGAACTTTCAGGACATGGATGGCACCAAGGTGGTTCTCCCATAAGTAAAATTGTGGAGGCTCCACATTCTTGGTAATCCCCGGCATTGCTCTCTCCCCCAAGGTTAGAAAATGAGAGGATGGATGCTTGCCTCACAAAGCAAACAGTAGGTTCTGTTTTGCAGCTCATCACGGAGTCAGCAGACTCTGCGTTGCTACATGCTGGAAGCATCGCCATTACCCGTCGAATTGATGACCCCTGGTACATTTTTCATTGATTCAAGTGAACATGTTTAGGTATGATTAAAGAGACTTTCATCATATCAAAAATAATCAGACGAAAAGATGAACACTGAATCAGAACACTTGAATGGAATGTAACATCATTAATCACTCACAGATCATTCAAAGGAAAAAAAGAGGAGGTAAGACTTTCCGCAAAACAGGAAGAGATGAATGTTTAATGTTTTTGTGTAGTAGAAGACCCACTATCGGAAAACCTCGTTCAGTGGTCTTAACAAATCCTATAACGATCAGTTTAGGTTCCTGATGTGTCATCCAATATAAACACAGATGCTGGATCCAGAGGCGGAGCTAGGTGGGGGTTCGTGGGTTCGGACGAACCCAGTAGCTTTTCCGTAGACCATGTATTTGTACTAGAAAATTAATTAAATATATATGTATATTAATTTGTGAACCCCTAACAAAATTGATTGACGGTTCTAAAGGAAATTTAGAACCCCCAAACTCTTAATCCTGGCTCCGCCTCTGCTGGGATCTATTTCATATCCATGCAGTAAAATCAAAACATGGGCAGAACTAAATCAATCTTGCCTCGACCCAAAGTTTTCATCAGTATCAGCTCCTGATACTTGGGAACGTAGAAAAGAAGAAGAATTTCGTGGAAATATCTTAACAAATCAGTTTCATCCCCGAAAAAAAAATGGATTTGCATGTGCAGAATAATACAATCTTTACCAGATCCGATCATGGATGACAACTTCTAAACAATGGATATCATGTTATTGATTCAACTGCTATCAATAAATACAGTTCCCACATATATGCATTATCAATACCTTATAAAAAATACTGCCTCCGTCTCAATTTATGTGAAGGTGTGTGACTGGGCATGGAGTTTAAGAGTGAAAGAAACACTTTTTGAAACTTATGGTCTAAAATAAGTCATAGAAGTTGTGTGGCTGTAAATCATCTCAATAAGGTTAAAATGAGAAGTTTATAGTTAAATTGTTACGAACGCATAAATTGGGATGGATCGGAGGGAGTGAGCAAAAAGATCTATGCATTATGGATACTTGAATGAATATTTAGGAAGTAATGTATCTGCTGCTTCTTGACTAGTTTGCTACCAAGCCCTATCCCTATCCCTATCCTTTAATAAGAGAAAAAAGGACTTTCATATACAAACAAGAATACAAAAGAAAAAGAAGCTAAGAGATAATGTATCCAGTTAACATTATGGAGAGGCATTTTCACTAGAAGTTGTATAACACTCTTAAATCAACTATACAAATGAATATTCTATCAACTCTTGTCCACGATAATTTTTTACTAAAAATGGGGAACCAGAGGTCTACCGGCTTTAACAGTTAAACACATCCATTTCCTTTGCTCATAGCGAAAACATAAACCTACCACACATTATAAATTCATAAAATGCATCCAAACACACAATATTTGGCATTTTGGTCAAAGTTCTAGCAACAAAAACAGAGACATAAACCAAAACCTAAAAGAACAAACAGCACAAGAATAAGAAATTAGTACTTTCTGAATCCTGCCCATAATATAACATGAAATGCCTGATATAATCAACTGGATTATCAATGTCACAAAGTCATTTAGGAGGAGAACATACTTCATAATGCAAAATAATCTAGTTTCTAGAATCTTAAAGTAGATGTATGTTATATTATTGGATCAGTCACAGACCACATATTTTTAGATGACGGTAGAAAACTTTCCTGATGGTAAGAATTATGCTCTTTAGCAGTGTTGCAGTTCTCGAAAACAACTACTAAGTAAGTTGAGTCAGCCGTATGTATCCTCATTGGCCATGTTTCTCCATTTAAATTCATCTCACGCCAACATTATACAAAATTACAGTAAAGATAAAAAGTACTAAAAGTACTCTATATTTTCTCCTTGCATAAAAATCGCCCATGGGACTAAAAGACTCCTAGAAAGCATAGGGCCAAAAGTAAATGTAATAATATGACTAAAGCACATTCCATACTAATTGGAATAGCCTTAGAAAATCTTTTTCCATTATGACTTATCATTCGCTAAGTTTGCATGGATTTCAACAGATGCAGAACTAATAATGTTAATAGTAAGAGTGACCTCAACAGCATTGGCATTCTGGCAGCTGGAATCAGAAACTGACATATCTTTCGTCCCAAATAATCCATCAATGTCGTCATTCTCGAATAGCTGATTTGGATTATCGAGAGAACCACTAAATAGCTCTTCATAATTTTCAAAACTCAAGTCCACTTCATCCATATTGAAATCTTGAGAGAAAGGATCATCCCCATATATAGTTGAGGCTTTTACTGCAGAATAACAGCCCTGTGCAAGAACAATAACAACAACATAAGCAACTTCCAAGAAATCTTGTGTCGAATGATTTGGAAGCAATAAGATAACACACATTGTGGATAACCATTCTCAAGCATAACATAATAAAATGATGCAGTGCAATCAAATGCTTGACAAAGAATATCGAATTCTTCCATAAGGCAGAAGAAAGAATCATAAATTACAGTTCATCTTCCTCTACATTTTTAGACCTGTTACTACTTCATTAATCTCAGGTAGCATTAAAAAAGGAGCTGGGCACTGGAAAACCAAAGCTGAAGTTTGTTGAAATATTCCAGAGGAACAACAAGGTGCAAGACAACCTCAGCTTCATTAGCCCACGAGTGATCTACTAACTTATTGGTCGTCATTGGTATCAAATTGAAGTCCAGGGAAACAGAACTATCAGTTCCGCGACATATCAGCAAGAATTATTAGCTTCTCATTATAAGATATCTTTTATAACCTAGATTACCTTTGATGAAGAGAAATTCACAGATCCAGCAATATGCTCCACCTTGTTTAGCTTGTTGCCAAGAGTAGGCATAGAGGATCCCACCAATATGCTTGATTTGTCTGGGGTATGCATTTCACTGACTTCAACTGTAGCAGATGCATCTTGAGAGTTGAACTTTCCTTGAGGAGCTCGGCTATCCGTATGTCGGTTATCAGTGATGCTCATTGAACCCATTCCCTTCTCACAAGTTGAATCACCACCTAAAGGGTTATCTAAGAGAAACGACCAGATAGTAGAGAGTTCTGCAGCGGAAGGGCATCCAGTATAAGAACTAAGTGCTTGTCTATTACGCATGGAACCTGTACCAGAACCAGCATGACCAATCGAATCACAGTTCTTGCAAAGAGAAACCTTCTCCTCAACACGTCTCACAATAGCTGGTTGTGAATTACATCTTTCGCATAAAAGTGTCCTGGAATGGCGCTGTGAAAGGGCATTGGCAGAATGCACATTGCGATCACACGACAAACATAAGCAAGCTGCATCAGACCGGCAATATACAATTGACCGCTGCTCCCCACAGAATTCACATATATGCCCCATCACTTCTCCTCAGTAATCTAAGATATTTAAAAAAAAAAAAACTGTCTGTAAATCTTCTTCAGCAGAAAAGTTTAGAATTTAAGCAATAGAAGTTGCTTCCTAGTTGAGCACGTACATACAGATTGCTCAAACAATTTGTGCTTATGCTGTACCAGGGAATAGAATCTGCATTAATTAAAATCCAAATGAAAATAGAGAAGTTTTAAGATAGAATACAACCATATCTTTCACATTTTATCCAAAATGAAAATTCACCTTCTCACGAAAATTCAAGAATTCACAACCATATATATATATATAGTTTAATCCCACAAGTGGAGTCTTACCCCTACAATGGGAGGTAGAGAGGCAAAACAAGAGAGCACTAAATCAAAATTCCACTTAAAATGGAACACTAACTATTAAAGAGAACAGAAAATGTTAATAATTAAGTACGCCACTTCACTCAGAAAAGAGGAAAGCTGCCACAAACAAGTTACAACAGAGAATCCAAACAAAAGGTGGAGAACTTTGGCGAGTTATTTCTAAGCATCACTAGCTACAGCAAGAAGCAACATCTTTTCCTGTCAGGCAATCACAAATCTATCAATCTCTCAATTCCAATTACTCCGATCTTTTTCCTATTTCTCTATTTATGTTGAGTATCTAAAAGGATCTTACCACAACCCTCCTCCTATATCCGGACTCGATAATACTATGTGAGCTGGGTAAAAGCTATATCAACTAAACCAACCACAAATCCTTTCAAAACAAAAATTCAGCAGCAAAACATATGGTAGGTGGGTGGGAAATTAAACCAACAAAGAAAAAAAGTCAAATATAGCCCAAGCTACAGACTTAGAGACTTTCACACAAGAACAAAGAAAACAACTCCAAGAAATTATGAAAAAGCACACGCAAACAGCAAAATTCTCAAAATGAGCCATAAAATTATGAGAAAGTCCAAAAATTTCAGCAACCCACAAACAGATCAAACAACAGAACACCATATGAAGAACAAGCAACCCCATTTGAATAGAAAAAAAAAAAAATCAAGAAAGCAACCATTTTTACCTGACATAAAAACTGTGAAGCTGACCAAACAAAGATTAGCAAGTTCTAGATAAACCCCTTTAATATTATTTAGCAAGCAGCTTTTAGACCATACCACAAAAAAAACTGAACAAGAAAAGATGGACCTTTTTTCAGAATCTGTGTCTACTGTGTGTGTGTGTTAGGGTAAGGGGATTGGTTCTTTTACGATTGTATGCTGTTGAATAGTTGAGTTTCTGATAACAAATAAAATATCAATAAAAATATAATCTGATAAAATAGTACAGGAGAGAGAAAAAGAAAGGGAAATGGACAGGGGAAGAAGGTGTAATATGTGGGACCCTTTCTTCTTGTCCCCACTTGAAATGGAAATATACTATAATTTGTTGCTTTTTCTTTTCTTTATAGTAGTGTGTATTTATATCATGACTATATTTCCATTTTAAATGTATATCATTTATATATTTTTTAGTTCTGTACACTTTTTAGGGGCAATTATATTCTTAATCATACTTATGCATGTATTAAAAATTATTGTATTGTGAATATCATAATTTATTATGTATTAGTTTGTAACACGTGTATCCCATGCTAAATAGTATAAATATAATAAAAGTTCAACAATTTGAACTGTTTTTTTTTTAGTCCAAATAAAAATACAGTTTTTTTTATAGAAAATTTAACTAAAAAGGTCTAATAGAGATAAAATACAAAATATTCAATAATAATAATAATAATATATAATTAAAAAAAAAAATCAAATCAAAAATATTAGATGAAAGAAGAAGAAATTGAGTCCACTAAACCCCTCTATTTGTAGTCAAAAAGGGGTAGTATGAACAGGTGTTTATTGTCCTTATTAAAAAACTCTTAACCGTTCAAAAAAGTCATAACTCTTTGAAAAAGCTACAACTTGTCAAAAAACTTAGAACTCTTCGAAAAAGTCACAACTCTTCTGTCACACCCCGAGCCTACACCCTGGACGTGGCCGGCACTCGAGAACCATTCATGATCCCCAAGCGAACCATTGGCCTGCTGACTACTTAGCAATAATAGGCTTAAAACAGAATTTGATCTCAAAATAAAATTCAACTAGAATGTCTGAAAGTATTCATTTCAATAATCATAATAGTTTGCAAAACATCTTTAAGGAAAGAAAGTGCTGAGAGACTCCTCAACTCTATCCATCTATGAAGTCTCTAATGTTTAAGATAGGTATCCACCAAAACTGTCTGGAGTTTAGAATGATCTCAACGGAGCGCTTGCTGATGAGCCTGAACACCTGTTTCTGCATCATAAAAAGCTGCAGGTCGAATGACATCAGTACATGTGATATAGCTGAGGTGAAATAACTTAAAGAAAGGACTGCAATAGATAACAACGTACTCAATCTGAATTTAAAGAAATAAAGGAGTTAAATCATTTAAAGCTTTACAAAATATTTTCTCATCTCTGAACTCAACATAATAAGTGATATATAAAAAATACACTTTAACTCTATTGGGAAATTCTCTAACCGACAACCATCACTATGAGTTACGTGATGATATATCGTCTTGTCCACGCTGCCATAACTGCCTTATTTCGTGCCGGGATATAGAACCTCTCAACTAAGTGGATCCACTAAGCAATAAGGATTCATCTAAAAAGTATGATCTTGTACCTATGTTGGCAAGACATGGTTTATGGGGGCTACAAGTTGTTTGAACTCTCCCCTATATAGGTGCTCAATACTACTCTGAATAATATATACTCTTGCTCAAATGTATAAAACACACTCTTTCTCTGGTTTGAGATAATTTTTCAAACCATCCTCTTAAAAAAGGTAACTGCTCTGATATATCTCTAAAACTCATTGCTCATTTAGAAAACAAGGTTTCTTTTTGCTCAATGTAAAAATATATTCTGGGTTGAGATAATTAACTACTCAAAGGGGGCCTCTTTAAGAGGTAATTACACTGTACTCAATCTTTCTGAAAACTTTTTTGACTTTTCTCAAAATAATATTCTCTTTGTTAATGTAAAAATGAAATATTTGGAAAATACTTAATTCCCGTATACTCTTGCTTAAATCTTGGTTAAGCTCTTTCTCAAACTTATCTTTACTTTCTCAAAACTCAGTTTAAACAATTGTGTTGTGTTTAAAAGATTCTCAATAAGAACTCAATGAATACTCAGAAAATAGGGTTCATGATGGAAATAGACATATACAATCAACTCAAGAATCTCAATGTAAGATATAGCAACTCAATGATCATGAAATAAAATTCAATAATCAGTAACTCAAGAACTCATAACTCAATGTCAACTCACCTCAAGAATACTCAAATCTAAGAATAAGGATAGAACCTAGATTACTCTTACTAATTTGAAAGTAGATGTAGGGAGTGAGGACGAACAAATCCAACACTATGATAGTCTTACATACCTGGAAGTTCTTGACGAAATCGACGAAGCTCGAAGAACGCTCGAAACCCTAGCTTTTTTCCTCTTGAAACCTTTTCCTAATGACTTGAAGTGTTAATGAACGTAAAAGAACCGATTAACACTTTCTAAGCCCTTAACTAGGTAAAAACATCGTGGTTAAGGCTTAGAATAGGGGTTAAAACGACATAGTTTAAGTACCAAACGCATAGGGGAAAGATCAAAATTACCCGAGCTTAAAAAACTGACAGAGTGCCCTTCAAGGAAGTCTTCACGGACCATTTAAGGCTCCACGGTCCGTGAAACACTTCACTGGTCATCCGTGAACCTTCGCTTGTCTGACAGGGCCTTACTAAAACGGGTATAACTTTTCACTCCTAACTCGAAATGAGGCAAACTTGGTGGCGTTAGAAAGAGAACTCAAAGAACTTTAATTTGATAGGTTATGGGTCACCTAATTCATTATATTCTGTGAGATATGGTCATTTAAAGTTGACCAAAGTAAAATCTCATATTGAAACGCAATCGGTAAGAAAGCTTCTAACTCAACTTTGCGCTAGGAGATTCTAGTGGGTCGATTAAAAATAAAAGATTTTATTTATGGGGTTTAATACTATTGTCCAAAACGTTAATGGAACAAAATTAAGAATTACTATTGAGACTATCTAGACTTTCACTTTCTTTTATAGAATTCTTTGATATGAATTGTCTTTTAAATCTCTTTATTTTCTATTATCTTGTTTATGTATGCTAAGTGGCTTGTGTAGGGCCTCTCGGGGTCCTATACGCCATGTTATGTCTACGTCACACTTTGGGTCGTGACACAAGTCCACAAGCCAAAAACAGGCTAGAGACCCTTCACGAGACCCTAAACGGTCTGTTAGGGGCACCACTAGCCGTTTAGGGACAGTGTCTAGCTGTTTAAGGCCGCCTGAATTTGGCCTCAGTTGTACGGATCCCTAGACGGGTCCGTTTACAAGTGTACGGGCCGTATAGGAAGGGCAGTCCAGCCTTCCATATAGGTGACTCTATCAGCTTTTAAGTTAAGATCAATTCTTTAAATTTCGGAATGATTTTGGATATGAATTGAGGTCCTTTATCAAAATAATTTGTTGAACTAAAAACTTGAGGTCTTTTTTTGACAATTCTAGAATGCATTCAAATATAACGAATATTAGCTTTTCTTTTCCTTAGATCTTCACCTACAACTTAAAATGATCACACTTTAATACTCTATATATTGTGTAATGTAAAATGTGTGACTTTTGCATAAAAGTTATGTAGACTAATAGTGAAAAGTTAGGTAGGTACGTAGGTGCAGTGTAGGGCTACTAATAACTGGCATGTTTTTCAATATAATTAGATCATCAACTTAATTCGAAGTGAAATTGATCCATATATAATTGAATCTAAACTTGGCGTGTAGGGCTACTAGTGAGGCCCTGTGTAGGTAGCCCTACACGCCCTAAACTTGAAGTGAACCTTCGCCTGTCTAACAGAAAAGTATTGAAAATATTCTAAACTCTGCGTAAATTATTAGTTTCGTCTCCGAACTATTGACGGTCTTAAATAGAGAAAATATCATAAATAGTCCCTTAACTATATGAGTAGGTCTAAAATGACCCATTAACTATAAACTTACCAAATTTAGTCCTTCAACTATTCACAAGCTTATCAAATTTGGTCCCTTAACTATACATTTATCAATTTTAGTCTCTTAACTATACATTTATCTGTTTTAATCCTTTAATTATTTAAAAGTTTATCAAGTTTGGTCTCAGTCCATTTTCTTATATAAATGACTTAGATTTATATTAACGAAATCCATACCTCAAGAAATTAAATCCTTTAGCTATTTTTTCTGTTGTTTCTCTCTCTGCGCTATTTTTTCTTCAAATTACCCTTATGCAAAGAACCTTAACCTCAGCGATTTAAAATAAAATTCACGAAGAAAGAAAATATAAGTCATAATTTTATTCAACGGAGGATAAAAAGAAGCATATTATTGCTACTTATGACTTGAATATGCTAAAATTTATTATAAAAAGAAAAAAATTATTACCCGTTAAATCCTAAGTTGTTACTCCAACGACTTCATTGAACGAAATTTGTTTAATTTTTCTGAAATTGAAATTATTAAATGGTATATTTGCAAATTTTTGTAGTTTTTTTTAAATAGATCAATTTTATTATTTTGTTCATTTTATTTTACGTAAAGAAATTTGAGTAAATTAAAAAAAATCCGTACTGATTAGCATATTCGAGTGCGGATTCAAGACATTAACCAAAATTATATGCTTAATTTTATCCTCCATTGAATAAAATTAGGACTTATATCTTCTTCCTCGTTAATTTTAATCGTTGAGGTTATTGTTCTTTTCATAAGAGCAATTTGAAGAAAAAAGAGCGGAGATAGAGAAACAACTTAAAAATAGGTTAAAGATTTAATTTCACGAAAAGTTTCGTTAATATAAACCTAAACCTTTTGTATTAAGAAAATGAACAAAGACCAAACCTGATAAGTTTTTAAATACTTAAAGGACTAAATTCAGTAAGTGTATAGTTAAGGGACTAAAATCGGTAAGTGTATAGTTAAGGGACCAAAGCTGATAAGTTTTTAAATAGTTAAATGACTAAATCCGTTAAGTGTATAGTTAAGAGACTATTTTAGACCTACTCCTATAGTTAAGAGACTATTTATGTCATTTTCTCGTCTTAAATACACTCCTCTACTTGACTAACTAAATTTAGATACATCATCAATCCCTGACACATTACATAGCAAGTGGTCTCAAACTCATGGAAGCATGGGCAGATCTAGTAACACCTAAGGGGTGTTACGGGACATGACTTCGTCGAAAAAAAATGTTAAATATGTATATATAACAGCAGAAAAAGTATTTTATATACAACCTTAGGATACGCTTTTAAACAATAATATGTACAGCGCAGTTGGTAAAAGCAACGTTAGTGCATGCGAGGGACCCGAGTTTGATTCAAAACAAACTTACATTTTTTATATATATTTTTTCTTTATTTCTTCCTTTGTTTTTTCTTTTCTTCTTTTGCCTTTTTTTTCTTCATTGATATTTTATATATATAATATATATATCAAATATTTAGCACTATTATTCTAATGAGATTATTTTCAACACAAAAAATTGTCCATAGAAAGTTTTAAAAAAATTATTTTATATATATATATATATATTATATATATAATACATTAAAAGGTGACACTACTAGATCCTACGTACGCCACTGCTTGTAAGACCATGAGACTCTTAGTAAAAAGTCAAAAAAAATGTTGAGAACACTCCTAAACTTGGCAGGAATTTAGAAGTGTATTTCACTCATGTTGCAAGATTAGTGATGTATTTAAGTTCATTTAGTCAAGTAAGGAGTTTTTAAAAACTGCGTTTAGAAATAGAACTAATAATTTAGGCCGAATTTAGGAGTGTTTTCAATACTACCCTGAAAAAGAGTAAATCAAACTGACAAATCTCAATTGTTTAGTAATGTCTTGCCTTACTCGTCTATTGATTTTGTTTTTAAAAAAAGGAAAAGAAAGAACAAAACCATTAAGTACCTTTTCAATATGATTTTCTTTAATTAAATGTTTTTTAATTCTTCTGGACGTACTATAAAGCAATGTTTTAAGTTTATAACTTTACGTTTACATGTTATCTAATTTGAAAACTTGAAGTTTCAAAAATACTTTGCTTTCAAATTTTATTTTTTTTAATTTCAGTTCTCTAAGAAAATTTCCAAAAACTAAGTTTCTGAATCTATACATTCAAAAGATAAACTTACTAAAATCATATTTGGATGGACTTTAAAGTTGGTCAAACGTACTTTTAAGTTATTTTTAGATTTTGAAAATGTTTGACAGAGTTAAAAATACTTGAAAATAAGTTTTAAATGAAGTAAAAATGATAGGAATCACATAGTATAGGATCTAAATTACATCATATCCCTACTAATTTCAATTTTACAAAAATCCCTTAAAAAAGAGACATCCGGATACATATCTGCCGTCCGGATACATATCTGCCGTCCAGATACATCATAACTGATACATTGAAAAAGGCCATTGCTGCGCTTAATAATGAAAAAGAAACGTAAAATTTATTTTTCTTATTTTAATTCCCATTATTCACCCCTAACTGAGATCTCAATAGGTAACAGATTCACAAATTTCAAAATTTCATCTTCTCCATTCACACTCATTAATTTCAAAAAAGTGATAGTCTCTATTAACTCAGAGAAATTTGGGGATACAAGATGAATATATCGATTTTGTTGAGACATTCTGGAATTTGGGTGAGCGAGGTGAGTTATGAAGGTTACAAAAATGACGAAATTGTGTTGGACAATCGATTTCATTTGTGAATCTCAAAGCTGTCATTTTAGCCGAGTTGGAGATCGATGATGTTAGAAAAAATATTAAAATTCGATACATCGTAGAAGGTAACTCATCTCCATTGAAAATTAAGAACGACATGGGTGTGAAACTGTATTTGATAGTAAAAAAAAATGAGCTTGGCTAAACTATATTACACTAATCCTTTTCATTAGAAATCTAACTCCTTTCGATTCTATTCGAGCGGTGTTCCAACATATTCTACAATTTTTTTTATACGACCACGCTACTCACCAAATGGTAGTAAACCATAACTTTAAATACATGCAGGTCATCATTACCATACATAAGTCGTTTAACCAAAAATTCTTATCGTGTAGTCGCATCCTAATTATAATCTATCAAACTCTTATTACCATTATGCTCGGTTAGCCCTTGCCATCACCACGGAGTCAACCTTGTCATCGACATGACATCTCAAACCCAGCTATACCAATCAATTCAAAGGACTAACTTAATTTCATACGCACTTTTTTACTAAAATTCTCAATTGCCTTCACACAAGTATACTCTTTAGGACTTCCTTTACCCATAAGTTTGTCATCCCAATATCGATCCAAGTTTTTTTGGACCTTATGATGAAATCACCAGTCCTCCTTACACTTCACAACCTAAATACATTAATATCGTACCAATGATCCATCACTAAAATTTCCTACAATGCTTAACACATTCGTCTGTAGTAATAAGCTAATTGGCTTCTGAAATATGAATGCAACATCAAATCTCATCATACGAGCATGTGATACAACTGATAACTCCTTAAGTAGTTCGTATTCACGCTTAAAAAATCAACGTATCTGTTTCCATATACCACTAGTACCACCTCACGAAAAGTCTGTTAGATCTACCACTAGAACACATCATACCTATCGAGAAAATTGTACCCAAATATCCCACACATTTCTATCCATTGAATAATCTGTAAAACATTATCAAATTCGTTCCGTCTCTAGCCAAGCGATATGCATTCTTTCGTAGATTAGATCAATAGAATAAGTAACACACTCAATAAATTTAACCAAGTAAGCATCGATACCATTATAGTAGTCGTATTATGACCATCTTTGATACACACTCAATCTATAAAACCGCAGTAGAGGTTCTGACCACAATTGGCGTAACATCCTTCTCATCATTCGCTATGAAACCCTTAAATGTCATGACAACTTTACTAACTTATTTTCCATCGTTACAATATTCATTATCTAGCCATCCTTTTAATCATTCCACTTCAAATTACCGAACCACTCCAAATATTGCCTATACCACACAAGTACTGATCCCACTACTAGATGACTAGCCTAAAAAAAATGAGACGCTCATGAAGTCCCTTAAATCACTGCTCAACCTAATCGTTTATTTATCCTCAAAGTATTTCGTCAAGCGATCACCTAACTCAACCCCTTTGAATCGCTTAACATTCTGAATTTGACCACATATCATTTTCATAAGTTTATCACGTCTAAATCAAATTTAACCTCTAAGCCATACACAACACACCAAATGCTCACATGAGGAACTATGCACGAGTCATCACATAAGTGAGAGAGAATGGAATGAAGTGATAAAAATAAGAACGGACAAAGGATGCACGATAGAGATTCAAGAAGTGAAGATTTTTCCTAAAAGTCACTATAGTCTCTCGAAGATAAGTACAGACGTCTCCGTACCGAATCTCGAGACTCTACTTAGACTCGGCTTGTACACACGTGAGACCTATGAACCTGGGGCTCTGATACCATTTTGTCACTACCCAAAAATGGACGTGATGACACTCGTCTTATCCCACCAAGACAAGTCAGCCTAAAACTCAACCATTACAATAAAATGCGGAAATTTTATAATCAACTCAAAAATACCCCCAAAATCTGGTTGTCACGTGCACAAGCCTTTAAAGTATTACAATTGATTCAAAAGAAAAACACAAGTCTCGAATGAACTTGTTTCTAGAATAGAACAAGATCATAAATAGGAGTAAGAAGGTCTGCTGAGATGACAAGCAACTACCTCACAACCTCCACAAGAAGCCTCGGACAAGAAGAGAAGAGAAAGAGTATCACAAAGATCCGAGCTAGTAACCTACAAAAATGTAGAAGCAAGGGGTGAGTACCAAACCACACTGTACTCAGCAAGTAAACTTCTAAACACAAGCTAAGGGAATATGATACGGGTACTCCTTATACCCCAAACGAACCTCCACAACTACAACCTGCATAAAACCAGCCCAACCTAACAGCTCACAATTTACAAAGCACACAGCTCAACAACAACACTCTAATAATTTCACATTCTCAACAACAGGCTCAATATTCATCAATCACAAGTTCCATAGAAAGGCACTCACAAGATCAGCAACACACAAGATTAAGTTCACCAATGATAAAAATGTGCAATGCAATGAAATGCAATGTCAAGTATAGTGATGCATGTCTGACCTAACGATACACACCCGCTGTCTCTCAGTTCGGGACCCATGGGTGACATATTTGTCCATGCATCCGTCGCGGCGTGCAACACGACCCTCGATATATAGTATCCATCGCGGTGTGCGATACGTCCATCGATAATAGAATCCATTGCGGCGTCCGATACGTCCCTCGAAATATAATATCAGTCGCGGCGCGCGACACGTCCCTCGAAATGGTACATCCTCTTATCACATAACACTTATCACAACCATGTCTCAGAGCCAATGCAAATGACATGTTCACATAAATAATGAGGAGATGACCATTTTCATAACAATGCACAATTCACAACAACACAATCGTGATACAACATCAACAATTGATCAATAAGTCTTTCAAATCATTCTCAAACATCACATACCAATAAATAATCACATTGCCTTTTATTATCTCTTTTCCATCATTAAAATTATTCAACATGGTCAAATCAACCCATCACCAATTTCCATTACTCCCCAACACATACCACAAGGAAATACACGATTCTATGCACTTAGCAAGGGTTTAGAAATCCACTTGCCTCAAACAATCGAACAATCACTCCGGGACTTGAGCCTTCCTCTTTCGTTGTACTTCCACATCAATACAATCTATTCAAATAAATAGCCACAATAAAATTTCAAAACTAACAACACCCATATTATTATGTGTCTAGTCTAGACCCAAAAACTCACCCAAATTTGTAACAAGCTTCTAATCTTGATGCCAATTAACATGTCAACTTTAATATTTTTCAAATTTCAAGGCTAAGGTTAAGTCTTAATTCCTCCAATTACTATAACTTCAAAGGTATTCAAATAATATAATACATCTAATATTTAATTACCTATCTCAATATATCAAAACTTGATTGATAATTAGATAACTATAGGAAGAAGAACAAAAGTAATTAAAACCTAATTAACTGATCACGGAAGTGGTACGAAATTAAATTGCAGAGATAACAATATATCATGTACATTATTCTTAATGATTGGATTATCACATGATAATCATAGCCAATCATTACTTCATGGTAGATATGGAGAATTTGTCACCCCAGGTTAAAAAGAATATGCCCACAGAAAGCAATTGCAAATTCAATTTGCAATTCCGATTCCCAATTTTTCATGAGCTCCACAATACAATATAATTAATAATAATAATAATACCCTTTGTCCGTATAGAAATTTACAAGGATTTAGGGTTAGTTACTTTTACCTTATTCACCTGCGTTCTTCCTTTTGATAGGAGCGAGTTCTTTCCGTAATTTGGATGTGGGAGTCACAAATTTCCTCTTTTCTTTTCTAAAACCCTAGTAATTTATTTTAATATGGGTTAAGTAGTAAGAATTATGACACTGACCCATTAACCACCAATTTAATAAATAAATTATTTAATATATATCCATCAATTAAATAACCGTAGTTATCGAATAATTTAATATTTTCAAACCAACTTTACCGACTGATCATAAATGACTCGGGACAACTATCGGGAGGGGTAAAACTATAATTTTACAAAATTTTCCAAAATTGATATTACGGGTCGTTACAGGTCATCATGTTAATATTTAATTAATTAATTTATTTATGTATCTATAATATTGATTGAATATTTAAACATGTGCATTTTAATTAAAATTTTTGTAATAGGTATTTAAAATAGTTTCTCTTTATAAAATAATCTTAATATTAAAATTACATTATACTAATTTGACTCTCAAAAGTACTTTTTAAAAAAGATTAGCCAAACACGATTTGCTTATCAAAAACACTTTTTAAATGATTAATCAAACATAAATTATTATTTTTTCAAAAATCAGTTTTTTCAAACTTTTTAAAAAATGCATCTAAAAAAATAAGTGTTTACTTACATATTTCCATTTTTCGACCTTAAAAGACATCAATGTAAAGAGGAGGTTATTAATTTTGCCTGTATTTTATTTTGTACAAACATTTGCATAATCACATCACAGAAAAGAAAGGGGCAAAGGTGGAAAGAACCCGACTTCAATACCTTTCGCCGTCAAGTACCACTTCGTTCTACTGCTTTCGCCGTTCGCCGTCCGCCGTCCGCCGTCACAACAGAAGAGTGAGAAATGGCTTGCCTGCAATATGGTAGGAATACTCTCCGGCAACAGCTGAAGAATGTGAAAACCTCAGCAGCTATCTTCCAGAAGTGCGAAGGTGGAGAAGTACATTTACACCATCCACTATTTTACGCCGCCCAAGGTGTTCGATACAGAAAACTACAAGTCATTCTCACTACTGTAAGTAATTTTACTAATTCATTCATCCAATTGTCAATTCATCCAGATTCTCTCTTTTGTTTATCGATATTTATGGGTTTTTTTTACTATTTGATTGTTTTATTTTGAACTGACTCTTAAGCAATTTTAACAATTCCGGCTGACCCTTTTGCAATTACGACCTGATTCTTGTTCAATATTGCGTTTTGATAAGCAGGGCATAGACAAGCTTGGAAAAGCAGGGGAAACTGTGAGAGTTGCACCTGGATATTTTCGCAACCATCTTATGCCCAAATTGCTGGCTGTACCCAATATTGACAAGTACAGGCATCTCATGGAAGATCAACGAAAGGTTTTCTTCCTTCCATTTGTACTGTCAGTGTTCGGTTCTAAATATTGATAATGCTCTGAATACAATTATGTAATTGTGAGAAATTTGATATGCTGGTTCTTTTGTTCTCCTGTCCTGAATAAAATTTGAGTGTATGAGATGTTAATGTACCTTAGACAGGAATTTGGTATACCCTATAACAAGCACCCAAAATTTTCCTGAATCTAGTAGCCTTGGAACTTGCTCCTGTTTATGTGTGTCATTTCTTTGAGTACAATTGCAATGCAGGTAAAGCTGTTCCGCCCATGTCATACTTATTATATCATTAGCCAGTGTTGTCAAAGGCGCGCTTAACCACTCCAACAATGCTCTAAATGTGTTGAGTGCTTCCCTCACACATAGTGTGCTTCAGTGTCGTCATCAAAGCTATAAGACATACTTTTCCTTGCCAATGAGGCGGCACTAAACAATTGATATTTCACTTTATCATAATTTTTTTCAATTTATTTGTCCATATATTTTTTATTCATGCTTATAATTATCAGTCTTGGACTAAACATATATATATTTGTATTTTTTACATTTTCGTTGCTCTTAAAGCGCCAATGGACCCTAGAGCTTGTTTACACTTTTCGCTTTTGATAAAACTGATGTTAGTATAAACTATAACGATACAAGTTTCTCATCTCCAAAGTGATAAAATACTCTTAAATCTCAAAAAAAAAAAAAAACCAGATAAAATACTTTTTGTCGTCAATTCATATCCAATAGGAATTTGAATGACATTAAATTTCCCTTTCCCATTGTACTCATTGAGAAGGAGAAACCTCTGCAACACTTGTGCATTGGGTCTTTTTCAAATACAATAGGGACAAGCATTTTTGGCTGCTCGTTATATATCTCGAAGAAAGAGTAGGCTTTAGTAATAGGGATCATATAAAAAATAGCTATGCTATTGCGCTAATTATTTATGGATTCTGCGGTTCTGCCTGATCGCGAATGCACATTTTTTCAGCTTCATCTTTAGTTGGTGTTTCCTCAAAGAGTAGGCTTTAGTAATAGGGATCATATAAAAAATAGCTATGCTATTGCGCTAATGATTTATGGATTCTGCGGTTCTGCCTGATCGCGAATGCACATTTTTTCAGCTTCATCTTTAGTTGGTGTTTCCTCAACCTTTCGAAGACCTTTTGTAGATTTTTGATGTGGTCAATTCTTTCTTTTTAAAAGACTAACAAATCATGCACATAAGGCTCACAAATATTATGTAAGAGGTCACTGATAATTTGTGTCATTGCGCTTTGATGTGTTGCACTTTTATTTTTGGGCATACCATAGTAGGGAAGGAAGTGGATTCTTTTCTTTCTTCCTCTGCATATTTTTCACTTTTTATGTCACATAATAAACAAATATCTTAGTGTATCTACATTTAAAAAGGCCGAGTATGTTGGGACAAATATGCTAATTTTCCTCTGTTGATTATGTGGTATACCCTGGCATGTTTACGTTCAACATGCATTCTATTCATTTGGTCGTTTGGCCTTCACATTTTAAATGGGGCCATTTGTGAATAAAGTAAAATGACATTAGTTTTCTCCATGATTTCTTTTTTATATTGATCACATTCTTGTGAAATGATGTATTCATCTTCTTAGTGTTTCAAATATGCTGCCTCTCTGCCAGATTTACCAACGTGAGGAAGTTGAAGAGGTTAAAATAGTTCCAGCAACCAAGGAAGATAAGATGAAAGAATACCAAATGGCAGCAAACCGCCTGGATAGAACTATGCTGGTCAGTATCTTATGCTAAAGCTCTTTGGAATTTTGAAACAGATATTCATTAATGATTATCAGTATTCTTATATCATGTCTCTCGTTTATTCATCATGAACTTTTTACTATCCTGTGTTATCCCTGCTATTTCTTCTGAAAGAGAATATCGAAGAGGAAAGTAAAACTATCTGATCATCCTTTAGCTCACACAAATTGTTGATATTGACTACCTAACTGGTATAAAGTTATTGTAGCAGTGACATGATCTTGCTATACTGATAGCGTTTTCAAGATTCAAGAGTTACCCCTTGGCTCTTTTTAACTGTCTCAGATACCTTTGGTAATTGGGCTATCATAGTTATTTGTTCTATATCATTTATCTGAACTGCAAATTTCTTTTCAGGTGCTAAGAAAACTCGCGAAGAAACCATTGGCGAAAGATGACAATGGTAGGACTTTCATTCAGGAACCTATTGGAAAAGATGAAATTGTGGCCGAGGTAATACTTTGTTCCTGACTTGTTGTCTTTATACTCTTTTTACATTTCTATTGATAACCTTCGCCAAAAATTTGGCGCGCTCGGGGAAAAGAAAATTTACAAAAGTTCATACTTGTGGTTCTTCCTTTTCTTTAGTGGCAGAGCAAGTTGATTTTTTAAAACTGGGTGGCGCATCAGCATCGAACTTTGAACTGTGCACCAGTGGCCCTCGGGGATTTCTTGATTATCCCAAAAAAATAGCTGGGTTTCTCCTGGATATTAAAGTAGCTTAGTGGACGAGCTAGTTTATTTTCTCATTGATTTTTAAACTCAGGTTGGCAAGGATTTTAAATTCAGTAGTACTGTAAGAAAGAACCTTATTAATCTTCAACCGGAGGATGCCATTTTCACATGGTATAAAAGGGACAACCAAGTAATAACCTCTAAGATTTTGTCGGATCACCCTCACTAGCATTGCAAGCTGGTTCTTGGAACAGGAACAAAAATTATTTCAAGTTTGAAAATTGGTGGCTAGGTTCAGAAGGATCCACTGATAGAATTAGAGAATGGTGGAATTCTTTCAACTTCACTGGAAGACCTGACTTCATACTGGCTTGTAAGTTAAAAGCTTAAAAAAAAAAATGAACACAGAGATTTGGGCCCTCAAATGAAGAAACTGAAACTTCTTGACTTCCTGATTAAAAAAAAAAAAGACGAATTTTTTTAATTTATCCCAAAAGAAAAAAAAGGCTCTGTAGTTCTAATCTTACTTGTGATGTTTCTTGGATGGTAAGTGTAATGCTGACATTTTCTATCTCTTTCTTCCTTTTCTTTTTTTTTGTTTTCTTTTTTTTGATAAAGCCCTTTTCTTGTTTTTTCCTATTAGGCTCAAATTATGTAAGAGGGAGGTTTTCCTAATGATATGAGGGAAGTACACTCAAATTGAAATGGAGGTTGTACACACACATATATGCTTCTCTCTGTGTGTGTATAAAGGGAAATCCAACTTTAGTTTTTGCAAACTTTATGTTGGATGATAATTATTGTGTGACCAACTACAATGTCAATCCTCCATTAGTATTTGGATGTTATTTTTGGTTCTATTTACGAGACAAATCTTTCTTTGATTTGCATTTCCAATTCATTGGCCCATATCCTTCTATTGGTGTTTGGCAAGGGGCATAATTTGTGTCCTGCAAAGTTGGGACTTTTTTCTGCATGACCACAGCATGTAATGTCATGAAGAGCTGATTTGAGGAGTTTTGAAACTTATGGAGAATATCACATATTTGCTAGGGATGTTATGGTTTAGCATCGGTATGATTTCCTTTTGGGAGAATAGAGTCAAGCTTTTCCACAATAAATCACTATCTACCTCCTCTTGTGACCTTGAGACACCTGACTTTGTTTAGTAACTTAATGATAACAACTTGGCCAATATTGCTGTTGGTTTCTGTAAAAATACTATCTCCAAGATTGACCTTGAAATGGCATCTGATAGGAGACTGTGATATATGAGTGACATGTCTCCTCCTTCCTCACCAAAGAAAAAAAAAAGGAGAGAAGAGAATTTGACATGTCTCCTCGTAATGGGTTCCCCTCTCTTATGCAAAGCCCTAATTAGGTGGGGAGCCTTATGTCCACCGTCTTTAATTTCCATTATTGATAGAAGTACAGAAATATACAATTGAGGGTACCTGAGTAGTTGTCAAAACCTCGTATTTTTTTTTCTTTCTTTTGTCATTACATTGGGTTTGTGATTCAGAGGTGAGTTTTGTTTGTTAATTCTAGAATGAAATTTATAATTTTCTGCTACTCAGTTATATTAAGGTAATGCTTAAAACGTAATGCTAGTTTCGTGCTGCCATAATTCTTTCTTCTTTATCAGGTGGCGAGACAGATCTCTGTTCATATTGAACCTGAACATTTAGTTCTGGATACACCTTTGCACGTGATGGGTGAGTTTGAAGTACCACTGCAGATGCCGAGGTCTATTCCTTTGCCTGAAGGTAAAGTCCAATGGGTTCTGCAAGTCAAAATTAGGGGCAAATGAAGAGAACACTTTCAAGAACATCCATAATACGGAGTAGTAGTGGCATAATTTAAATGATCACTTGTTTCGAATGTGACAATGGCCTAAATTTTATCGTTCATCTGTAGTTTTAGCATTTCTTTTTCTCGTCTTTTGGCAGAAAAAGAAGCATTTTGTCCAGGTATTTAAAATTTTGGGATTAACCTGCTGGAAATTTTTGGTGGATGACGACTTAGTTGGGACTGTTTGCCCTTTCTTTCCGTGTATCTATTCTTCTGCAGGCTACAACTTTGATCAGTATAATTGTAGCTCATATGTGGGAAAGTTGCAATTTGGCCCTTCGCCGATAATAATTACAATTGCTAGTCAAAAATACATAAAATCTACACTAGTTATGTATAAGATACGTATATTATACGTACATAATACAAAAAATATACATATTAGTTTGGTGGTTGTCTATGTAGTGTAAAAATCCCTTTAATTAATTTTTAAAGCATGCTAAATGCATAGGAGTTATCATCATTGTCTTATGTAATGTGATTTTCTTGCAAATTTTGATTTGCCAAAGTAAGTTGTCTTCTCATCTTTGGAACACAATTATATGTGTTAATGACCATAGTTGGAATTGGAATGTTTTTTCCCTATCGATTTGAATTACATATATCAACAGTGTAAAGTAATTGTTCTATGGTATCAATGTAATTTTATACATGACAGCCACTAGGATACCAAATTTATTAGGTTATCAATTAATGTCTTTATTATAGGTTAAGTGTCAAAAGCATTCATAATTATCTTCTTATTTTGAGTTTCAAACTTAAACTATTGGGAGTGTGAAAAACACGCCTAAACTATCACTCATTGGTTTGAGAAACATACCTCAATGTGTGTGTATACAAATTCTCATGCGCGTCTAACTCACAATTTTCGTCCACGTGGCCTTTTTTTTTAATTGTCAAAAACACATTTAAAATGTCTATTTTTTTTGGTTTCATGCCTTAAACTATTGGGAGTGCGAGAAACACATCTAAACTATCACTCATTAGTTTGAGAAACACATCTCAATGTTGACTGGACCTTGAATATTCGTCTACGTTTTTTTTGGACACATTTTTTAAAATATTTTTTTTATATTTTCAATTGATTTTTAAAGAGTGAAGTTGTGTTTAAATTTACATATTCAGCTGGAATTATTACATGTGTTGTCATTTTGTGTCACGGTGGAATATTGTTTTGCATGTGGCAATTTTTTATTTTTAAAAAAGAGTGTAACACACAATATCACATATTATTTGAGTTGTGTTTCTCAAATTTATGAGTGTTTTTAGCACTTCACTCATATTTATATCTAATTATCTTGTAAATAATCTACACAAAAAGTCTTAGTCCAAACAAACAAGATGGGTCTGACTATATTAAGGCCATCTATACGAGTGTTTATCGAAGACATCTTAATCATATACTGTAATCTTCAACCAATGTATGCAATCATACAATTAAAAGTAGGTGTTTTACCTTGTAAGTATTAATTTTTAGAAAAAAAAGATATTTGACTTAAAGAATATATCTACTATATATATAATTGGTAAATACACTTTTAGAAAATTAAAATTCTTTAGTTAATGATCAAAGTCCATACATTATGTCTTCTTCAGCATTTGTGGCTACAAGCTTTTCGTCACATTACTTAGATGAAGAGAAAAGGCCGTTGCCGGTAGTTGGACTTAGATTACTAGCACCAAGGATGAAAGGTTTGTGGTCTTCCCTATGGAGCAGCTGGGGCTTATCTTTTTTTGATCGACTATGTCAAAATTGAGGTCGCAACATTGCGTCTTGGGCAAGATTAATGAAAGTTCAACAAATCTAATGTGAATTATAGGCATAATTAATAACACAAAATTGGTTTAAGCAGAGTATAAGTTAATAAAGCGACTGTGCTAAGGATTCAAGGGATGCCTAATACCTTTTCCCTCGGTCAACATAATTTCTTACCTAAATTTCTAGTTCGTAGACCATTAATTAATAGAGTCAAAACTTCTTTTTGATTAGGGATTTTAATAAGGTGACTTGGAACACCAAAACTCGATTCCAAGTTGGACAAGCCTTTTTGAAACCCTATTAAGTGTGGTTAAAAAAAAGGGGCGTGACAAGCTTGATTATAACGGAATATAAAGTAACACATATATGAACTATAAATAAGTTTCAAGGGAAACAGCTAAATCCTTACTAACGTTCTTTACATGGCGTATTCTTATTCTCTATAAAAATTTCAACAATAAGCTCAATTTCTATTACCTCAATACGTCATAAATAAAGACATGTAAACTCTTTGATTTCTATGAATATCTCATACAAGAGTATCAACAAACCAAGAGAAGAGTGTATCAAACCCAATGAATTTTCAAGGACCGGAGTACTTTTTGATAACACTTCCTTTAACTTATTGCTCGATATAAATTGTTATATTGATGATTTGTGCGAAACTAATTGAATTTGCATTTATCTTGATTTCAATTCTTTAGCGTATTACAATGGTTGAATGATCCTTTGATCATTCAATCTAAAACAACAGCTAATGACAAGACAACTTTAAAAGGTTACTGTCACGACTCAAAGTACAACACCCTAGACGTGACATGGCGTAGAAGACCCCGAGAGGCCCTACACAAGTCACTTACCATACATTATACAAGACAATATAATTTAAAGAGTTCAAAGACAATTTTATATCATAAAAAGTTTGACAAAACGTAGTGGAAGTCTAACACAGTCTCAAAGCCATCTATTACTTCAAAAAGTGATTGGGACGTAACCCATACATCACATACAACATCCGAAAGAAAGACATAAAGCGATAAAAGAGTCTCGGTCCTCGGAACATAAGGACTCATCAATCTTCAAAAGCTACAAGATACCAACTAGCCACAAGTATGCATAATAGGAGTGCCAGACCCTACATTAGTAAAACAATGCACGCAAGAGTATGCGTTAATACATAGAATGTACCAAGTATGATATAAATGCATAAGAGTTATGAAATCATGCTAAAAAGGACTTTACATGACATGCAATGACCAAGCTAAACCATAAAATAAAAGGTTAGAAAACATAAGTCGTGATCATGGTCAATGCAAGTTAAATCATCTTTAGAACACATGCGAGATACTTCTAGAAGTAACCTTAGTTCATTATTGTGGGAAGTAGCCATTAACCGACATATAGACCATGTGAGCTATAACATGAAATCCGGTGTCTATCCCACACCGAAAAGAGATGTCCTTACTTGCCAAGGTAAGAACCATAAACTTGTAGCTTAAGTGAATCCACTAGCTAATGTCTAGCTAAGGCAAACTTATGGTGGCACATAGTTATGGGATAGGGAGATTAGATTACTACTAGAAACCAGACCTCTACTACGGAGAGCTTCCATCTCAATATCTTCTCGGTGCTAAGCATAAATCTCATAGAATAGTCATTAGTCTAAACTCATCTTATTATCCATGGAAAGGCACATAAAGTAGCCAATCCAAGCTAGAGTTCATTAGTATACCTCCTAAGTCTTGATTCAAAGTTTAGTTGAGAAAACCTTTCAACTCTAAGAATCATTTATGTGAGAAAACCCTTTCACATTCATATTCTGAGTAGTATGTGAGATATCTTCTCACAAAAACAACAACAACAACAACAACAACAACAACAACAACAACAACAACAACAACATTGATGCTTTACTCTCAAAGCAACCTTAAACCATTTTCATCAATTTCATAAAAAAAACATGCATATCTTCATAAATTCATCTTTCATAGTTCAAAACCTACATCATATCATCATAGTCTAGAAATCATGGGTCATGCATGGGTTCGTGGGGGATTTAACTTAAAACATATAATTACTTCAATTCATGCATAAAAAGACATAAAATAAATAATTGGACTAACATTGAAAGGAACCATGGCTGTTGATTGAAACCCTAATTTGATTGGGGAATCTAACTTTACGAAATTGGGGATTTTAGGAACCATATGGAGGAAAGAGCTCCATAGGTAAATACTATCATACCTTGGAGTTCAAAGTCCAAAATATATGGTGGGAATTGAGACTTGAATAGAACCCTAGCTCTTGTTCTTCTTCTGCTTTAGAGAGAGTTGATAGGATGAACTTGATCAACTTTTAGGAAATTAGGAGAGTGAATTGAAATCAGTGATTTGGGGGTTAAAAATCATTATATACGGCTTAGGGTAGAAGGCAAAACGATGTAGTATAGGGTTAAAGATGATTAGAGAAAAGACCGAAAAGCCCTTAAAAATAACTGTCGGATCTCCACCAACGGTTGGACTTACGGTCCGTAGGTGCAACCACAAAACATCATGTCCAATCATCGGTGGGGTTCTGGGACCATACTTTTTGGACCCCCATCGATGGTTGCAATGTACGGTTCGTTGGTCCACTTACAGACCGTACATGCCAACCGTAGGTCCCAAATTTGACTAAGTCTGAGACTCACCTACAAGACCTATCTACGACTCATACATTGAATGACGGACCATCCTGGTGAACCGTAAAAAGGTACTGGGACTTGACAAGTTAAATTTGTTTAACTTGCCACCTTTGGTCTGTAGGTCAATCTACGGTCCGTTGGTGATCCCGTCAGTGCAGACACTAGTTCTAGAAAACCTATAATTTCCTTCTTTTTAAATCTGAGGTGTTATAGTTACACAACATATCCAAGTCATATTATCAATTTAACAAACACAAGATGAGCATAAGATCATGAGACCTTCAAATCAATTGGTGTTCTTAGTACTCAATCATTTATATCACTAACAATAATATACTCCCCTTATATGAAGTCAACACATTAAACAACAACTATATATCATATCTCTCCACACACTCCCCTCCTTGCCAAACACATTAATCACAAGGGGAGAAGCTTGGACTCACAACTTCCAATTGTCGTCATGTGAGTCCTACTCGTAGAATATAGCTATCACATTAAAAAAACATGATATATATGAGAATATGAAACATAGCCATACCTTCATTGAAGAAAATATAAATCCTTAAGTTTGTGTTAACTAATATGGAATATTGTCTCTTCAATCAATAGAGGTATTTGAGTGAATTTTAAGTATAGTTGAAGAGTTACACTTGATCTTGATTGATTTCTTACTTAGGGCTTTAGAAGAGAAGTGGGGTTGAAGAACCTACCAAGAGCAACTTCCAAAATGACTCGAGACATTTCTCTAATGAATTCAAATCATAATTTTCTAACTAAAGACATTTTGACTGACTTAACATGTGGCTATAACATGCCATCACGGTCAATTTTAGCCTCTACGTAATCCGTAGTAAAATATTCATATATTTTTATTTGAAGTCGGATTGATGAGTGGTTTTGTTTCTTAAAAACTAGACTCAAATATTTTTAATTTGATATGGTAGGCCCTCTAACTCCTTATATATTGGGATATATTCCGATTTCAAGTCAGATCATATATGAGATTATTTAAAATACTACATTGTCATGAAACATTTAACTTGTATTATTGTTCCAAGACTTCCTTTGGACTCTAACTTTAGTCTAAAACTTATAGTAACATACTATACATTTTATTTTGTAACATTTCGTAACTCTACTCTTAGAATCTGAATCTTTCATCGTAAGAATATAAACTTGAACCGGGTGATGTACTACTTGTGCTCTTACATATATATATATATATATATATATATATATATGTATGTATGTATATATCAAGGTTCATTTCTATGTATGAGAAGTGTATTTGAAGTGGTTTAGGTTCATTATAGACTTATAATACTAAGTCAAGCTCAAAACCTTTCTATCGGCTCCCATAACCTATCAAATTAAAGGTCTATGAGTATTCTTTCCAACTCCACCAAAATTGCATCAATTATAGTTTGGGGTAAAAAGTTATGATTGTTTTACCAGAGACTACCCTGGCAGAGTTTTCAGATACTGACAACTACGAACAACAATTACGGGTCGTAAACTGAAGTACGACCCATAGTTTGAACTCGTAAATTCAACTTTAAAAAGTCATTTTTCTGGTCTGATTTTCACAGACCCAATTACTGATCATAAAAATCCATCTACGGGCTATAATTTGGGCCCGTAAAATGAAGTTCTCAAACTTTTTTTTAGGCATGGTTTTCATTAATTTGATTATTGGTCGTAAACCCAACTACGAGCCATAATTTAGACATGTAGAGTGAACTTTAGAAACTAAAAAATTCAGCCTGACTTTCACGGATGGGATCTACGTCCCGTAGATCAAACCACGGAGCGTAGATCGCCCTCGTGGAAGGTTTCCGACAGCCTTTTAATTAGGGTTATTTCGATCTTTTTTCCATGCTTCCTAAGTCTAAGACACGATGTTTTGACTTATTTTATGGGAATATAGTTCATCAAGTACTAAGTTTCCTTTCTCTTCTACGCTCTCAAGCCCCCCAAACTAAGAAAAATAAACCGCAAGAAAAGCAAAGCTAAGGTTTCAAGCAAGTTCTTCTTTCAAATCTCAATCTCTCATGTATGTAAGGCTTCAATGAGAGTATACATTCATTCTCATTCCTAAAGTGTTTTAAATTTCAAGGATTTTGTGAAGCTGTAGGAAGAAAAGTTAGGGTTTTCATATGAACTATGATTTTCTTCATAAGTTTATGTTTCCTTTAAATTATTTTAGCCTTTAAAATCACATTGTGCTGATTTAGAATGATTTCTTTAATCATTTAAATCCTTTATGGCTTTCAAGTATGAATATTTGCATGATATGAACTTCAACCTCCATATAAGTTATTTTAGATATGACTTTTGAGCTTAGTCTTATATATGATTCAAATAGATGAATATTTTGTCACGATCCAAACTATCTCATAGACATGACATGGCGAATAGAATTTTGAAAGACCCTAAACAATCCACTTGACATAAGCATGACACTAGGATAAATAATATAAGAGAATAAAACATGAAAGTGAGATATAAGTCTCAACATCAACATCAACATCATAAGAGATACAAAAATCAGAGTATAAAGACTGAAAATGTGGAATTCTACTAAGTCTGATAACAAGCCTCTATATCATAGATGTTACTAGGACAAGCCCTAGCTCACGAAATATGTCTGAAAACTAAAAACTGACTGAAATAGACAAGAAACTCATAATGTGTGATCATGACCTCGAACTATGAGGACTCACCATAAGCTAAGCAAAGCTAAATCAATCCACTAACCACAATTTAATTGAGAAACGTCGGACCCTGAGACAATATAGGTACAAGATATATATGTGTCAGTACTTTGAATGTACTGAATATGGAGAAAGTTGCATGATCATAAACATGATAACATGGTAAGTTCGAAAATATGATAATGCATGACCCAGTATAACATATCAATCAGATAAGCTTAAGTCATAAATCATAAGAGGTTAATGTAATATAAAAGTCATGACATATGTATAAAACATAAGGTAAGTAAGAAATCATATTTTTTGTGGGATGTTTATCGGTAACCGACATAGACCATATGAGATTTAATATGAAATTCGGTGTCTTGCTCCCACACTGAAAAGAGATTGTCCTACTTGCCTAGGTAAGGACCATGTGTGGATCCACTAGCTAATTCTTCCAATCGAAATAACCTACGGGGGCACGTAGTTCAAGGACTTTGAGAATCACCCAAATCCACTCGGTACTAAGTAAACTCCCAATGAAAATTATAAAAAATAATCAGCTAATAATCATATTACTTAGAAAGGTAAGAATCTAGTAATACCAATTCAATCACAAACTTCATATCATAAAATAGCTCATTTAAAATACCATGATTTCATAACATAATAGATGTATAGAAGACACTTAATCAAATGCATCTAAATCATGACAATCTTTTTCTTAGTAAAATCGCACTTCAATCGGAAATGGCTAAATCATGGAAATCTTTCAGAGTAAGAATACTTCAATCATAAGCAACCTAATTTCATAAAACATGATATATTTTATTCGAAAACACCCTAGGATCGTAGTCACTACAATTCTTGATCATAAAATAGACATATGGCATAGGTTCATAGGCAGATCATTGAAAACATGTAATTTGAATCAAATCATGCATAATAAGATAAAATAGAGTAAATTTATCGATAAACAATAGAATCCATTAAGAAGCTTGCAAAACCTAGAATTTGGGTAAGATCTTAAAAGAGAACCTGAGAATTATTTAGGACTCAATAGATGGAAAGGGATCCATTGATGAATTTTCTACATGTCTTGATGAAATTTATCTTTGAAATTGGAACAGGAGACTTGAAAGCTTGAAGAACCCTAATCTACTTGAGAGATTCCTTGGAGAGAAAACTTTGAGAGCTTTTGGGGTTTTTGAGTAAATGAGAGGGAATGAGTAAAATTTGAAGACTTAAATCAGTTATAAGGCCTTAGAATGTTCTAGAAGTAATGTAGTTTAGGTGTTAAATGGATAGGAAAAGATTGAAATAACCTTGAACTTAAAACTACTGGATCGACTCTACAGACCTATGTACGGTCTGTACAAACTCTTATGGACCGTACTGGTCACTCGTAGGTCGAGTTACTCGAGACAAATTTTCTGAGCAAGAACCACGACCACCTCTTACGATTCGTAGACCCTTGTATGGGCCGTAGGTCTTGACCGTAGAACCCTAGATCTCAAAAATATTTCACCAAGTCTGGAACCTCCCTTACGACCCATTCCTACGGGTCATAAGTTCTCCTACGGATCGTACCGATCAACCGTGGGAAATCAGTAGAGACTGCACCTTTCCAGCTTTTCCAAGGCTCTTCCACGACTGTATTTTCATGGACCGTAGGACCTTGTACGGTCCGTAGGTGGCCTCGTACAACAGTGAACCAACAACCATTTCTGAAATCCCTTTCCAACTCAACTTATCAAGTTTTGAGGTGTTACATATTCTTTAGCCTTATGAGCATTAATATGTATGCATGTTATTTTGGGAGGACTATTTATTATCAAGAATATGCAGGTTTAAAAAAATCAAGTCCCATAACTACGTGTCACCGTAGGTTTTGAGTATACCACTTTGTCGGACAACTCCATTTGGACCTGAAAGGCTTAGATTAGTGGGTCCACATAGATAGATAGGTTCTATACTGTGGCAAGGTATAGGTCAGCCCTTCCAACTAGATTATAGGTTGGACATCATGAGTTTATATGGTGTATGTTGGTTATAAAAAAAACTCCCCAGTTTATGTATTTTTTTACGATATGCTCTTAAATTTATTTGATTCACTTTAAGTATGCTATTTACAACTATAATTATGCAAGACTACTGATATACTCATATATATATATATATATATGCTTTTGAAAGAAGATTGTGAACGGTATTTAGACATGAACTCTGATTATTTTCTCCTCAGTTCTTTCAATATGTATATGATTTTAGGAACATTATTTCACTGTCCTCGTTATGTCATTTTTACGATTATGCTAGTGCCCCTTACTTACTTAGTACAATGCATGTACTGACACATACTTTGCAGTGCGGTGCATTCTTTTATGATGTAGATTTTGGCGTCACACTCAGACTTGTGGCTAGTGAGGTTGTAGTATTTGGCGAGATGGTTTGAACATGTGAAAATGAGATGCGCAGATGCCCAAATATAGAGGTGTGAGAGGTTGGATATAGTGGGCATGAAAAGAGGTAATTTAACAAGACATGATGCAACTTCAGATTATAGAGGACATGACCTTAGATAAGAGGGTATGAATGTCACAAATTAGGGTAGAAGGTTAGCATGTACTTGAGTTTTGACTCGCTTTTCGACATGTTTAGGCTTGTTGGGAGTATGGGAGCACTGTGTATGTCGTAGTATTAGCCTTATGCATGTAATATCTTTTAGTTACCATATTATTAATGTTGTTGTTGTTATTTCATTTTCCTGGATGCTCTGTACTGACATATCTTTCTTCATTCTCGTATTTCTTTTTTCATGAATATTTTGATTCGCAGCACTTAAGTCAAGTGTTTTTCAGAAGCAATATTTTTATCTCTTTGAGGTAGGGATATAATCTGCGTACATTCTACCATACTCAAACCTTACTTTATATGATTATACTAAATATATTGTTATTGTTACAAGTAAGTAATGAAATGTCCAAACAACCTTTTAAACATTTAGTTATGTTCTAATAATTGCAATTACATCCTACATTACATATATCATTATGATTCAAATGTCAACTAGTGCATTCACATTTTTTTTCCTTCTCTATAGTATGGGGTCCACCATTCCCCCAAAAAAAGAAAAAGAAAAAAGGTTCCACTGTTCATCATAGGTGAGTTCTCCCTCTCTGTTTTTGTATATATACAAAAAAAAAAAAAAAAAAAAATAATG